>JADRCC010233240.1:0-14482 GCA_019843855.1 Hylomyscus alleni
ATTCATGCAGTTCGAAGTCCCCTGGCCCAGAGTGCTTGGGCCCGGGGGATGCAGCGCCAGTCCAGAAGAGATGGCTGCTGCTTTAGACCCAGTGTATTTCAGGTAGCCTCAGATGTACCTCAACCACTGAGCTGCCAGATTTATCATTCCTCTTTAGCAATGACTGTAAAAGTCTGATGCCATTTTTAAGAAATACATTCAAATCTTGCACTACTTGTGTTGAGTCTGTTTGTCACTAGCCGAATCCCGTGCACACCTGGTCAAGACCCATTGGCGGATCAAGGGGACCCCGCTAGAAACCCCAGTCCATGGCACTTCTTGTTCCTCTTCCTTATGCAAACATTGACTTCTGATGGACTCCTACATTTTTATGGGGTCTGCTGGAACCTTTAGGGTTTCTGAGCAAACCATTGGCTTCAGTTTGTCTGTGCCTCATGCCTCATAGTTTGATGAAGAAAAACAAAGAAAGATGCCTGGTGGGTCAAACTGATTTAGAAACTCTGTTAAATTGGTAGGATCGATGAGCACTATTATATAGGGATTAACCCAGGACTGTTTTAACAGAAGTAGGGCTGTCCCATGCAGCTCTCCCTAGGATCCATTCCATTCGTGGGTAGTTCTAATACATTTCCTTAGGAATTTGGGGCCTCAAAAACACTTTAGTCAATCATAGATATGGGGTCAAACCCTGTCTTAGGAAAAGGACTTAAACCTTTATTCTGTGGCTCACTAGATATTTCTCTATTTAGTTTTTATGGGTTTAGCATTTATCAGTCAAAAACATAATTAATTCATGAATGCATTAATATCATGTTATCAGGTGAGATAACATATCAGAGCTGGCACCAGGAACATGGGAATCTCAGTGTTCATTTTCTTGCCTTTACCATATGTAGGCATTGATAGACATTTTACTGGTCCATATAAAATCATAAAGTCTTACCATGCAAAAATGTGACAGTCTAATCTTCCTAGTGAATTCTTTTGAAATATTCATATTAGATTGTTATTTCATAGGTAATCTAAAACTGGTTGGGCTTTCTGTCCTCTCTCTTGCTTTTCCTTCTATCTCTTCCTCCCTCCCCTGTTCTCTCCCCTTTCTCCTCGTCTCTATTCATCCCTTCCTTGTTCCTTTCTCATTTCAAATTCCCTCCCTCCCTTCTCAGTATTCTGTCCCTCCTCCCCTTCCTCTTCCCTTCCCTTGTCACACTCACTCCCAGTGTTTCTTAGTATATACTGTTTCTGTAACACCCACCTCACTCAGACTGAGTCAAAAGTGGAGCACATTATTTTTACATATACCGTTGAGAACAGCATATGTTATGTTATAACAACATACAATAAGTGCAAGTTCTAATAATTCTTCTTTAAGTTTCAAAGCTAAATGATCAATGGGCTAGTGAGAGAATCTATGGGCAAAGACACTTGTCCCATAAGCCTAACAATATTTTTGGACTCTCAGAACTCAGAACCTGAGAAAAGTTGAAAAGGGAGAATTGCCTTTTCATCCTCTGACCTCCGCAAGGGCACCTGTACTCTGGCATGTTCCTCTCCCCCCGCCCATATCATAATGCTGTAAAAATAAAAGTAAAGCAGAAAGTTGGGCATTCTTTAAGTTGTCATCTTGTCTTGGTTAAGTGTCTACAGAGGAACAATCTGTAAACACTTATATAAACGCTTATATACACATGCAGTATAATTACCTGTGCTAGTATTTTTTATAGAAATATTTTAAACATTTTATTACATTCCTACACACAATTCCACAGATACTCTTTCCTCATCTTGAGTCTCATAATCTTTTCAAAAGATGGTTACGTGCACATGTGTGCTCCACTGCCTGCACTCCATACACATAAATGCGCAACGATGAAAGCTGCCATGAGCTGTTTGTAGTCTGGGGTGGCCAAGTGTGACAGACCAAGGCCTGAACTCAAGTGTCCCACCTGTTACCCTCCCTGCCACACCTTTCGTATCAACTCTGCTGTTTTTAATATAACTGCCATGCATTCCATCATTGAGCTCAATAGTTCCTGAATACATTCCTGTTAATTTTCTAATTGAACAATCGGGAAGTGAGCATAGCATTCAGGTATAATATGAGAAACACATGATATACTCGATTACTTTCCTTGATTAAGTCATTATACATTTATCAAACCAAGATATAATACTTTTATTAAATATGCATGCATTCTGGCTAACTTTAAAACATTCTCTTATGTTTCCATGATGAGTATAATATGTTCGCTGTAGGATTTTTTGATAAGTGCACCCAAAGATGCAGAAATTATAGAGATACTAAAAGGTTATCACTTACATAATTTTCGAATCTACATAAGTATTTTGTGTGCTTTGTGGGAAGGTTAAGATTTTGGTTTATTCTTTTTTTCAGTATTCACTTTATGACTGGTCATATTCGTATGACTTAATTAAAATATATTAGAGTAGTTGAGCAAAACACTTTAGCCATGTATGTATCTATGTATGGTGTTAGTACATCATGGAATCTGTAAAAAATGGTATTCTGGTTTTTTTTCAATCTGTAGTGATTTACTTGAGACTGTCTCAACCAGGATCAGCTATTTGAGCACTTGCTTTCCAGTTGGCTGTGGTGTTTGAAGGCTTAGGAGCTGTGGTTTTGTTGGAGGAAGTGGGCTGCTCCAAATGGGATTTGAGTGCTTATAGTAGCATTACAATCCCAGCTGCCTTCTTCTGCTCCATTCTTGCATTTGAAGATGTACGGTCTCAGCATCCCATGCTTGCTGCCATGCCTGCTTCTTGCTACTGTGCCTTTCAGCTATAATGGACTCTAGACCCCCTGGGGAAGGAAGCCTGACAGAACCCTTCCTTTTCTGACTTGCTTCAGTCATGGTTGTGTATACAGCAATAGAAAAGTAAGTAAAGACCTTAGTTTAGTTTTGTACAACTAAAGTGCTTTTATATTCTATGCAATAAAATATAGTGCTATTAAAAACTCCTCTTGTGCATATTTCTGTAAACCACTACAGACTGCAAAAAAGTTAGAATACAAATTTTTAGAGATTCCACTACACACTAAAAAAATACATACATGCAGAGTTAAGTATTTTATTCAACTACTCAAATTGATTTAGTCATAAAAGTTTGAAAAAATAAGTATTTTTGTAGATATTTTGAAATAAAACATATAACGATGTGAATAGTTTAAAAGAAACATCTCTTCCTTGAGTTTCTGTCAAGTTCCTGAATACATATTTAGTTTTTGATTTATTATTATTAAACTCCTGGATACTATACACATTAAAATCTACTTTTGCAGCAGTGAGACTTAAGTACAGTGCATGAATAGTACAGGGTTCTGTAATTGGACAATTCTTACTTCTACTACCTTTATCTTCAGAACACTAAACACCTATCTCTGATCAGATTAAGTTGGAGTTCTACTTTTTGCTTCTGGTATCTTCTGAAAAATTAAATTGTCAGCAAAATAAGAATTTGTCTTTTGATCAGCCTTGTATCATAATAAGATTTCTAGCTGATATATTTATAGTGAAAGTGCTTTGCTCTGGATTGTCCACTAGCCCTAATCAACATTATGACCATTCACCTCTCTCTGTGCTTGTTTTCTTCTTGAGCTACTCTCTAGCTATTTCCTAGATGAGGTTTTGCAGGAATAGTTTTATGTTTTATCATGAAAGTACATTGGAACTAATATGTGCTCCATAGGGATGTTTTGTTAGGGGCCAATGTCAGCCACACAAGCATAGCACGTCGCTCACCTACACATGTGCTTGACTATATGGTGCCCATCCCACCGTACCCTCCCCGAAAGGGTGATGCGGTATCAGCAGGCACTGCTGAGCCAATGACAGTGTTGGCAGACATTGCTAGCCAATCAGGCATGGACACATCCGCACAGGAGAGCTTAAAAGTTGACTGCCCCGTGGGATGGGGTCCCTCTCCTCTCATTTCAATAAGGGTGCTTCTAATAAAGTGTGATTGAGAAGGATCCTGGTGTTGGCGTCCTTCCTGAAAGTGGGGGGATGCGACAATGTTTATTTAAAAAAAAAACCATATCATGGTACACCTTTTCCTCAGGCTCCTCTCCATTTCCATCTCTGTAATTCTTTCAGACAGGAACAAATATGGATCAGAGTTGTGTCTGTGAGATGCCCCTCTCCCTCATTTGATGTCCTGTCTTCCTGTTGGAGGTGGGCTCTCTAAGTTCCCTCTCCCTACTCTCAGTCATTCCATCTAAGGTCCCTCCCACTGAGTCCCAAGAGTGTCTCACCTTCCAGGTCTCTAGTACATTCTGGAGGGTCTCCCCAACCTCCTACCCCCCCAGAGGTTGTCTGTTTCCATGCTTCTACTGGCCCTCAGGGTTTCAGCCCTTAGAGGGAGCCAGCTCAAGGGGAGATCCCAAGGCCTGCCACTATTTCTGAGGCTATGAAGCATTCATAAAAAGGGACCTAGCATGACTGCACTCCGGAAGACCCAATAAGCAGCTAAAAGAGTCAGAGACAGATAGTTGCACCCAATCAATGGACAAAAGCAACTGCCCCCTGTTGTTGAATTAGGGAAGGACTGAAAGAAGCTGAGGAGGTGACCCTGTAGGAGGACCAGCATTCTCCATTAATATGGATCCCTGAGATCTCTCAAACACTAGACCACCAACCAGGCAGCATACACCAGGAGATATGAGGCTACCAACACACATACTGTAGAGGACTGCTGGGTCTGGGTTCTATCAGAGATGATGCACCTAACCCTCAATAGACTGGAGGCCCCAGGGAGTTTAGAGGTTAGGTGGCATTAGGTGGCATGGGGGGTGTGGACATCCATGTGGAGACAGGGAGTGAGGAGGAGGTATCAGATGTGGAGCAGTAGGAGGGTGGACAGGGCAGGGAATAAAATATGGAGTGTAAAAAAATAAGTAAATAAATTAAAAAAATATATCATTGTGTTCAGTTTCCTACACTGCTATGGGGATGTACGATTTGTGGCTGCTTTAACTCTTTTTGGTTTTTTGGTTTTTTGTGTGTGTTGTGATATTTTTTTATTATATATTTTCTTTATTTAACTCAATATTTAATTTGTATTTTTGTCTGAAAGCTAGCTCTAGGGTTGTGATTTTCCCTGAATATTACAACATTCCATTATTGATTTTGTGGTAGCTCTCCTCCAAACCTAGCAGCTGCATGCTCCTCAATGCCTCCATAAAGTACATGCGCTTTGTTCTGTTTGAGGAGGGAATGGTGATCTTCCTGGAGACACCAGCCAGAGCTTTGGAATAGGTATTCTCATTAATTTAATTCATTCATTCAGTCACCTGATTGTTCATTTGCTACTTGTTCTAAACATTCAGTAAACACTGACTAAACCCATACTAATTCTGTGACAAGAATATTCATTGGTATGGCTTAAAAGAAATCCCAGTTGTTAAGAACATTTGCTGCTCTTACAGAGGACTAGGGTTAGATTCCCAAGACTCTCGTGGAATTATCAAAAAGGATAAGAAAATTTGAAAGAGTTCTTATAAATGTTGTTTTTTTTACTTATAAATTCAAAATTCACTTATAAAGTTAAATATAGCATAATTGTAATGATTCCATAAGTCACATGTATTATCTATCTAAACTATTCCTAAATAGACATTATCAAGAGGTTTTTTATAGAAAAAAATATAGGCAAGTCGTTTATTTATTTGTTTGTCTCTGTGTTTTAGTTTTCAACAACATATTGATTTGTAGTGTCAGACTCACTAAGTAGATTCAAGATATCCTCAAATTACTCCTACCTCAGCCTTCCAAGCCATGGGTTTACAGACATGCATTGAGTTTTCATAATTTTCCAACTTCAACAAGTTATTGTCAGAAACAACATGAAGTACTGTTACCTAACATCGGCCTTATAATGCCACATGTTCCTATAGAGGTGCTTAAGACCCACTGTTCTGCAGTAAATTCTGTTGTAGTTTTTTGTTTTGTTTTGTTTTGTTTTTAGCTTGATTCTTTCCCCTTGCATTTTTCACTGTTCAAAAAAGCCCCGAGTATTAATCATTATTTCTTATTGTGTTTGTTGGTTTGTTTTATTTACTTCAGTCATTTTTAAGAAATAATAGTTCTCCAATCAGTGGGGCACAAGGGTCTATTAATGTACTTTTGTTTCAGAGGTATAACTTTTATTTCATGCTTTCCTGCTCAGTCCATAGTAACAATCATAATATCAGCAGTTGGAGCCTTGGTGCATATGATCTTAAATAAGGCAAGTACTCCCCTTTGCAGATAATAGTATTGTTTTTCATATTCTTTGAATTCCAGGATGCTAATTGTCGTGATGGACTGCATAGACCGAGTTCAGAGACATCTCCTCTGCTCTTTTTGATTGTTTCATACACTTCTCCAGGAATCTCCAAACACTCCATGGTTTAGAAGTAGTGATACCTACTTATGCTTTGATCAAAGTTTCTCTAGCTCTTCATTCAGAACAATGGTGACTTTTGGAGTTTCTGCCTTTAAACCGGTTCTTCTCCCCATGTGTGATTCACTTATATGTTCTAGCTTTCACAGCATTGACAGCTTGAGTATCTTTTGTACATGCCATTATAATTAATGATTTATATGAGTTATAATTAATGATTACATGAGCTAAAACTCTGGTTAAAAGAAACAGGAAACAACATGGTTCAGTGTGAAACAAACAGGAAGTTTTTGAGAAAGGAGCTTTTTCTCATGATCCCCAAAGACAGGGAAGAGCTATAATTCAATGAAGGATTCTAATCTCCTGACTTTCCTTATTTCTCTTTGTCGGTGGTTTCTTCTTCTTGTGCTTCTTTCTCCTCTTCCTCTTGCCCTTTCTTTATTCTGTTTGGTAACTTTTGTTCATACGACAGACTTCTAATCCACTGTTAATACACTGGCAGCAAATTTCAGTCTATCAATCAAATATCAAAAGTCCATCACCCACTCTCTTATTCCCAATGACACTGCATATCAGACACAATATCGTAATTCTGTATTTCTCCCCTCTCACAGTTATCACGTGATAGATAGCTAAGTCTAGAAAACCCTTCTAAGATAAACCTTCAGATCTGTATTTTCTTCTCATTCCTACTCACTGCTATAATTTCCTTCAATAAAGATGCAATTTATTTTAAAACAATACAATCTTTATACATGTAAAGATATTAGCCCATAAATATAAATATATTTAGCACACGAATTATAATTTATAACTAATCAACAGCATTTATACGTTGCTTATTTGTAATGCTTCTATATTATAATGACTGAACACCAAAATGCCATATTTATAGGCACCAGGGCATATGCGCATGAGTATTTTAGTAATAAACAATATTTAAATAATCCCTTTTGAGAAGAAAGTTTATGATGACAAACACACAAATAGAAATCTGAAGTGTGATAATTCTTGTTTAATTTGATTCTGTATGATTTATATGGATTATTATCTGTGTTCTTTAGTAATATCATGCTGATTTAAGCACCCATACATTATATATTAAAATTGAATGAAATACAGTGGGCAATATGATGCTCATTTTATTGGATGGTCCCCTTCAAGAATAGTAAAGCCGTCTTGACCCTGACCAACTTCTCTTCTGTGTACCAGTGTTACTGTATAGTATCATACGGAACACATCAGACCTTGGATTCTCACTTCTCATTTTTTGTCTCCAGTTGCTGTTCTCACTGGTTTTTGTCAACCTTTCACAAACTTAGACAAATCTGGGAGCACAGAATCTAAGGTGAACTTCTGCTCCCATAATATGGATTTGGATGTAAGTGGGTAGGGCATTCTTTTTGATTAATGATTAATGTGAGAGATCCCAGTTGCTTCGGGAGTTGTGGCAAACCTCTTTCCTGCCGGTGGTCCTGGGATGTGTAAGCAAACTGATCAATCCCTGCAAACTGATGTCTCCTGCATCAGTTCCTGCCCACAGATTCCTCCTCTGCTTGAATTCCAGCCTTTACTTCCTTCAGTAGATTAGAAGCTGGGATATATAACCCAAATAAACCCTTCCATCTCCAATTTTCTTTGAGACAAATTTTACCATAGCAATAGAAGCCTTAAGAAACTTGATAAAAACTTAATAGAGTTAAAAGTATACATGTACCTAAAGAAATGTTCAACATTCTTAGTCATCAGGGAAATACAAAGAACCATGAGAATCTGCCTCACATCAGTAAGAATGGCTAAGATCAAAAACTCAGGTGACAGCTGATGCAGGCGAGGATGTGGAGAAAGGGGAACACTCCTTCATTGCTGGTGGGATTGCAAGCTGGTACAACTACTCTGGAAATCAGTCTGACAGTTCCTTAGAAAATTGGACACAGTATTACCTGAGGATCCAGCTATATTACTCTTGGTTATATACCCAGAAGATGTTCCAGCCTATAACAAGGACACGTGCTCCACTGGGTTTATAGCAGCCTTATTTATAAGAACCAGAAGCTGGAAACAACCCAGATGTCCCTCAATAAAGGAATGGGTATAGAAAATGTGGTACATTTACACAGTCGAGTTACTACTCGGCCATCAAAACAATGACTTCATGAAATTCTCAGGCAAATGGATGGAACTAGCAAATATCATCTTGAATGAGATAACACACATGGTATGCACTCACTGATAAAGGGGATGTCTTTAGACAGAGTTACTCCTGTCTAAAGAAAATATAGGGACAAAGTGTGGAGCAGAGACTGAAGGAAAGGCCATCCAGAGACTGTCCCACCTGGGGATCTATCTCATATGCAGCCTCCAAACCCAGTCACTATTGCTGATGCCAAGAAGTGCTTGCTGACAGAAGCCTGATATGAATGTCTCCTGAGAGGCTCAGCCATGGCCTTACTGATACAGTTGCGGACGCTTACAGTCAACCATCAGACTGAGCTCAGGGACCCCAGTGGAAGAGTTAGGGGAAGGATTGAAGGAGCCGAAGGGGTTTGCAATCCCATAGGAAGAACAACAGTATCAACCAACCAACTCCCCCCAGAGCTCCCAGAGACTAAACCACCAACTAAAAAATGCACATGTCTCTAGCGGCATATGTAGCAGAGGGTGGCCTTGTAGGGCATCAATGGTAGGGGAGGTCCTTTGTCCTGTGGAGGCTTGATGGGCCAGCATAGAGGAATGCTAGAGTTGTAAGGCAGAAGTTGAGTGGGGGAGTACACTCATAGAAACAGGGGGAAAGGTGATGGGATAGAGGATTTTCAGGAGGGAAACCAGGAAGAAGGGTAACATTTAAAATGTAAATAAATAAAATAATCAGTAAAAATTAAAGAAAATAAAGTTGATAAAAGCTTTATATACTTGTAAGTAGCTCTATTTTTATCTAACATATTCTATTATATTTTTACTAAAACATGAGTTTGAAAAATGTTCATATGTAAAATAAGATTTAAAAAATAAAGAATACAAATACCTATGTCCCCTTGATTAAGAAACAAACACTACAAATATAGGTTTATGATCCTTTTGCAAATTTTTATACAGACATAGAAATCTTAATTTCCTTAACTGACCCCAAATATGTGAATCATGAGCTCACAAGACAGAACATACTAATGCATACTCTGCTTGAGTTTTCATTAACTTTTTCTCAATGTATTTATTTATTTATTCTTTTATTTTATACTCTGTATTTTTTATTCCTCTCCAAGTCCGACTGTTTCACATCCCATACCTTCTCCTCACCCTGTCTCAATGAGGTTGTCGCCCCCCGCCCATCCCCACCAGACCTCTAAACTCCCTGGGGCATCCAGTCTCTTAAGGGTTAATTGCATCTTCTCTGACTGAACCCAGATCCATTAAAAATTGTTTCCACCTATGCTTGAATGAGCATCCATTGAGTTTTCTGGGTGTTCTCTGTTAGTGCTCTATGTTACATAGTCCATAGGGTCCCTTGTATTAAATTCACTCATTCTATGACAATTCCACTCCTACTCTTCAACTCTCCTCCAATTGGCCATTAACATGGTGGAGGCTAGAGATCAGATTTTACTAGCTTCTGGTCCTTCATAATTCCAGATATAGAAGAATCCTTTTGGATTGTTTGTTCAGACCCTTTAACAAATGTAGGCTAACCTCACAGATGGTCTTTAGTGGTAAAACAAAAATAAAACAAAACAAATGAACCCTAATATCTGGCTTCTATTTTTAGAGATTCACACTTAGTAGACCAAACACAGTACCCACTTTCAAAAACTGTTTTATTTTATTTTATTTTTACAAAGTATCCCCAGATGATCCGAAAGTGACCATAATTAAAAGACATTGTGCTAAGGGCATATTCTTAGAAGAAAGTAAAGGAGCAGGTACTTATTGCTTCAGTATTAAGAACTAGTTTCTCTTGCAGTTAGGGTAGTTAGGACCAAGTGTGGCTTGGTCCCACATAACAGCACCCCCAGGAGAAGCAGAAGAGTCACTTATTGAAGAAAGCACACGACACCAGTTCTAATAAGGAGCCATGGGGTGCTACTCCTATGATGTTACCTTTGATTGCACTATAAATAGAAGGATGAAAGGACTCTAGCGAATGGATTCCTTTTCCTATTTTATATCTAGTGCATGACAAAGCAATATATTCTTTAATGGAAGTTTGTTTTAAGGTTCAAATTCTGATAAGAAGGCTATTTGAAATAATAATAATAATAATAATAATAATAATAATAATAATAATAAAATCTTGAGTCAAAAGCCAACTGTCGATCTCCCAAAGGAAGTGAATGACTTTGGAAAAAGTGAAATAAATTCAGTGTTTCAATACTTAACAATTCTTCAGTGTGTTTATCTAGTAATAGCTTATCTACAGTTTATAATGAAATTACTCTCAAAGGGACACTTCATTCTCTAGGATCCAGTTTTAATGATTAAAAATAAATTTTAAAATGGTATTTGCCAGTTTCAGATGCTGCTGTAATTTCCACAGTGATTTCAGTTACACCTTTACTTAATAAATAGGGCATGGAAGGGGTGTGTTATCTGATGGGAAGATGGCAGTTACATTATGTTCTGGTTATAGATCATCATGCAACAAAGTGTTCCAAAATTCATCACCTTTTCATGTTAATTGTCAATAGTTCTTCATGTTTACTAAAGTAATCTGTATGGTACTCATTTAGTATTTTTAGTGAGCCATTAGTTGATATCAACGACAGGAGTCTCTGGGACTTCTGGGTAGATGGCTCACCCACATGCTTGCAGCTGTCTCTGCCTGTCAACTGTAAGCAGAACTCTTAACAGAGATACTCAAAACTGGTCTCTTCGTATAAGTTCATCTTTTCCTATCATAACTTTGACGTCTAACACAGAATAAGCCATAGATGAAGGTTTCAAGGCGCAGAAAATGGAGGCTTGCAGTACTTTTAAATCCAGGTGTGGATTCTTGATAGTGTCATACTGCTTGATTCTGTTGACCAGTGTAGTCATACCATCTACCCACTTTCAATTATAGAGAATAGCACTTGTCCATCGATGGGAGATGTGGCAAAATTATCCTGTAAGCTAGCAAGACATGTTATCATAGAATTTTTTTTCTGTTACTGTGAAAAAGTACCACAAAGTAAGAAATCTAGAAAGAAAAAAAATTATATCTTCTAGTGTTGAAAGCTGAATTCAAGAGAAATAGCCTTACCATGGCAGACACAGCACAGGGTGAGAGGGATGGATGAGGGTGAGATGGGAGAATTGTGTGTGTGCCCACTTTCATAACAGCTCCTTTACAGCTAACCACTTCCATGATGATCACACAATTTTATTCACAGTTGTAGGGCTCCCATGTCTTAACTGCCTTTCATGGTCTGTTTGCTAATACTGTAAGGAGAGATTCAATTACAAGAATAAGATTTGGAATGCACCCATCCAAATCATACCAAGAAATATTTATTATCAATATGAGAAACAAGCAAGAATATACTAACAATCATAAAATTTATATTTTAGTTGATTCACATGATATTATCTTGGTCAATGTAATAAAACTCTTTAAACATTCTATTTAACTGAAGAAAATCATTAAGTTTTTTAGTTGCATGTAAATTGTAAGGCCAACACTAACCTATATCCTGTCACGGAATCAGAAGTAAAAGCTAGCTTTCAGAGTTGTATCTTAAGCTAGCTTTCAGAGTTATCTTGGGATCAGTTTTTTTCCACATGGTTTCCAAACCAGTGCTTTATTAATTTTTTCATTTGAATGATTTAGAAATTAAAATTTTCTTTCAATAACATTAATAAAAAGATATTTTCTATTAAATTTTAAATAGTCATAAAAATTCTTAAATTATGATGAACAAATTGTCCTTGTACTTGAAGAGAGATGTTTAGAGAGTTTGCTGTGACATTCTATTTACTGTGATACATTATAATGTTAATTAAAATTTAATAAGCATCATATTTTAGGATCTCATATGCTAAAACAAAAGATGATTGACCTTTTGATACAATATACAATTATCTTCTTAATCTTTAAAAAAAATAAATATTATTAGGTTTAATAAACAAGTTACTGCTCCTGGTCAATTGATTAGGGCTCTGGAAACTTTTAAAATTATGGGAAGCTATAAAATTCCCATATAATTCTGTGGTGATAAGACTGTCTAACATGTAAGAGTTGGCTGGACATTCTCACTTGACAAACAGAATAAAATAATGTAATTGAACTCTATGTTCACTTTCAGCACATTGTCCCTATTTTGGTAACCCCTCTGAACAGCTGAAAATGTTGTCTTTTAGCATATGAGGGCTAGGAATTGTATTTTGGCTATGAATGTGTCAAAATGTTTCTGATTTGAAAACATCATTCATGAGACAAAGGCTTTCCCCAGTGGTAGTATTTAGAATAATCTGGAAATTGAGACTGTACTGGTCAAAAGTCCTTTGTTCTATGACAAAAAGAAGATTATACTGAAAATGAAATTGATTTGTGAGGGCTATGTGGATCCTGAAGGAACTGGGGAGCACAGTCATAAAATCATGACAGATAGCTTTCACATCCTATTTTATTCAACAGGTCTATCATTTATCACACACAAGTTATGTCTGCTTCCTGATTTCGGAAAGTGCTTTCATTGGTAATTCACAGAATCCCAAAACTTTCTGCATTCTTGGGGAAAACTAAAAGTATGGGTGCATATAGATGGAAAACTTTGAAGCCATCACTACTGCTGCCTGCTTTAGCAGAGAAAGACAACCAACAATAGCAAATATGAATAGTTAGTAAGAAAAAAACAATATTAAAATTTGATTAAACCACCAATAAGTTGGCGGAGATTAATATCTCTCAATTGATGTGAATTGTTGAAAAGATACTGTCTGTGAGTTAGGTGATACAAGCTTGGTGCTAGAATGTCTTTTTAGCATGTATGAGGGCCTGTATTTGGCTTCCCAACACCACGTCCATTTAGATGACTAGATTGGTAGGTAGATAGATAGGTAGGTAGGTAGATAGATAGACAGATAGATAGATGGATAGATAGTTGCATATATACATACATACATATATACATACATACATACATAAATACATACATAATAGATGTATAGGTATATGATAGACACATAGGCATATGATACATAGATATTTAGATGATATAGATAGATGGACTATAGATTGATATTATAAAGAAATTTGTGCCTAAGAATGTTCTAAAGTATGTGATCATATTGCAAAACATTTTAGAATTATTTATTTTATTTTTAAATGTGTGCTTATCCTACATGTGTATATGTGTGTACCAAACAAAAGCCCACATAGGACAGAAGAGAATTTCAAATTTTCTAGAAATGAAACTACAACTGGTTGTGAGTTCCTACCTGAGTTCAAGGAACTGAACCCAGGTGTTCTTAACTTATTAAATTATCTTTTCAGCTATTTCTTAATTATCAGTTTTAAATAATGTCTTACAAGATTATTAATATTGTCAAGCTTAAATAATACATTTATAGGGATATACCTTTCTTTGCCTGCCAAGTGCTGAAATTAAAGTGTATGCAACCATAACTGTCCAAAAGTAGCTTCTTAAATCTGAATAATACACATTAACTTCAGAAAGTTCATCCATCCTCTATCCTGTGTCCAGGGAATTCTACATACTTGGGTGGTATTTGTGTGGAATGTCTTGGTAGTGCCATTCAAAATTCATTTAATTGTCCATCTGAAGCAATCGTATAATAGTTGTGACTCACTCTAGTTGAAACTCATGAGTAACTTCCTATTATGTGTACTGACTTCTTCATTGTCCTTTGGGGCTATCTGCTAGGACCTGCTAGATTTTTGCACTTTGATTTTCTGAGTCTTAAAGCCTCTACTTGCTCTGTCTCTCTCTCTTTGTCTCTGTTTCTGTCTCTGTCTATCTGTATGTCTGCTTGCCTGTCTGTGTGTCTGTCTGTCTGTCTGTCTCTCTCTCTCTATGTATGTATATATATATAGATAGATAGATATAGATATAGATATAGATATAGATATAGATATAGATATAGA
>JADRCC010233276.1:0-12976 GCA_019843855.1 Hylomyscus alleni
CTGTCCTGGAACTCACTCTGTAGAGCAGACTGGCCTCAAACTCAGAAATCCGCCTGCCTCTGCCTCCCAAGTGCTGGTACTAAAGGCATGTGTCACTACTGCCTGGACCATTACATATTTTTTAAACTGAAGGTTTATAGTTCTTTGAACGTTCACCCTATTCTTTTAATTGTATTATTAAAACATAACTTTGTCATTAATTTTGTAGACTTGCTTCTACTTTCTCTATGCTTTTAAAGTGAGGAATTCAACTTTGAATGAATACGAACTGTAAGGAGCCAAAACCTTTATATTATTATTTGTTAATATTAAAATTGGCATTTTATATCTTCTGTGTGAGAAATATAATATTCAGGAAGATGTATCATACATTAAAATTATTGTTCATTTGCATATTTTATCAAGGTATGAGTCTTTCATAAATATTTTTAAAGCTCTAAATTCTGCTTTACATGTGTGAGACATAATATTCAGGAAGACATGATACAGTAAAATTATGGTTCAATTGTGTATTCATCATGTTATAAGTCCTTTTTAAATATTATTAAGAAGTGAATTCTAATTTACAGTAGATGCATCGCTATCATATAAAAGCTAACAATTTTATTACTTGAAATATGTAATCAATATGCATTCTAAAATCAGAAATCAATATTTAGTAGTCTCACAAAGCATTAGAGAGAATGCTAATGATTCACAAAATGAAACTAAAGAAAAGGGAGAAACTTTCTTTTCTATTTTGTATTTGAAAATAGCAATGCAATATTTTTAATTCTTACCTTCTATTCAGTCAGAACTAAAAATCTCAGAAAAAGTTTTATTTATATACTGTGTAAATCTGTGATAAACTATTGACGGGTAGTATTAAATTTATCACTTTAGTTTTATAGCACAGAACTCTATAAAAGCAATTAGACTCTTATCTTACTCAATAGTATTCTTTAAATATTATCTTCATTCAGATAAAAAAATGAACCTAAGTAGATAATGCCATTTCATATGATAAATTTAGAAAGATACACTAGCTGGTGACATTATTGTTACCACACAATCTGAATCTAATAATAGATTCAATGTAGACAAACCCAAAATCTGACAAAATTACTGGTCTCTTATCTGAAAAACTTCTATTTAGCAAATGCAAATAAATAGTCTGCAATGTCTTAGATAAAATGTCTGTATAACAATGTTGTAACTAATAAAGTATACAATCATTTGGACCTAAATAAATAATAACACATTACAGAGCCACATAAATTATCAATGAGATCTGTAGAACCATCACTTCATCATATTGCACAAATGTTAGTTTTCTGGTTTTATAAAGGCTTTAAACTTGTATAAAATATGAGTAAGGACTGCATATATAGGTCAAATGAAAACCATTTGCCAAGTAATCATGGAAATCTGAATTTGAGTCCACAGCACTCATATAAAAACTAGGCATAGGTGCTAGGGCCTGTATCCCCAATGCTACAGAGAGCAGTGATGGGAAAATCTCTGGAACATGCTGCCGAACCCTACCTGAATACTGGTGAACTTCAAATGCAGCAAGAGACCCTGTCTCAAGGGTATAAGATGGAGAGTGTTTGAGTAGGACACTAGACATCCTCCTTTGGCCTTTGCACATGAGCTCATTGGTAATTCAAACCTGCACTTGCATAGGCAGATCACATACAAACACAAACACACACACACACACACACACACACACACACACACACTCACACATGCATACACACACCATAAGTTTTTTTTAATTCTGCCTTAAACTATTAATAGTATTGGAAATTGAATGACGGGGACCCAAGAAAATTTTGCAAGTTTTCTGTAAGTGAAACATCTTAAAACTCAAAAGATGAAGTAATATTTTTTTTTAAATCAGGGAACAAAAACAAATGCTGTGACTTCTGAAAATGATAATATTTTTACTTGAAGATATGTATCCATTCTTGCACCACATTTACACTCACAACTGTAGTGCCTATTTGCAAAGCATAGTGCTGCATAAGACAAATGGAAATCATTATATTTTGAAAATTTTTTTACGATGACTTTCATTAGGCTCTAAAAATTATGAACTATCAAAACCAAAGTTTAAAAGATACAAGTAATTAATGGCACAATCATATGTGATTACTGAAAAGATAAACTTGGAGCACATTGCCTTGGAATTTAATAGATGTGTACAATCAGTGTTTATTAAAATGTAATTCTACTTTGAGATTTAGTATAAAAACAGTTGCATGTTGGTAAAAGTGTGAGAATAGATAATTTGTACTTGAAAATCTTAGATGTGAATGTCATGGAATATGTGAAATAATTCCACTTGTGTCAAGTGATAAAGCACTGTTAAGGTATCTGATATTCATTTCTTGAGAATATTTTTTTAACTTTTTTTTACTATCTTTTATTAGATATTTTCTTTATTTACATGTCATATGATTTCTCCTTTCCCAGTTTCCCCTCCAAAAAAAAAACCAAAAAACAAAACAAACAAACAAAAAAAAAATAAGAACAAACCCCTGTTGCCTCCCCCCTCCCCATGCCTGCCACCCCACCCTCTCCCACTTATCAGCCCTGTCATTCCCCTACACTGGGGCACAGAACCTTCACAGGGCCAAGGGCCTCTCCTCCCATTGATGACTGACTTTGCAATCCTCTACTATACACATGCTGTCAGAACAATCAGTCCCACCATGTGTACTCCTTGGTTGGTGGGGGTTGAGTCACTTGGAGCTCTGAGGGTACTAGTTAGTTCATATTGTTGTTCGTCCCAAAGGGCTGCAAATCCTTTAGCTCCTTTGGTCCCTGAAGGAAGGACAATCCAGCCTGATATAGCTGTCTCCTGAGAGGCTCTTACAGTACCTGACTAATACAGAAGTAGAGGCTCACAGCCATCATTTGAACTGAGCACAGGGTCCCCAATGAATTTCCTGAGAATCTTAATTGACAAGATTCTCCATCCAGTGGTTGTATGGTGTGGTTGTAGGAGGGAACCAGAGATAAGAAATAGCTTGCTTCTGGAGCAAGTTACAGAGGGATAATGAAGGCAGTAGGGGCAACAAATTAAATACGTTGTAGAAACTGAAAGATACTCAACATAAGTGAATATATAGAGCTAAAGATGCCCCTAAAGATAGAAAAATGAAAATTGAAAAGAATATTAGGTAATGGTCTTTTCTACATATAAATGTTTTAGGTCACAATTTCAGTTAATTGAAACTGCATGAGTGGGTAGGTTGGTGAGCAGGGGGAAGGGGGATGGGATGGGGGTTTTGAGAGGGGAAATGAGGAAAGGAGATAATATTTGAAATGTAAATAAAGAAAATATCTATTAAAAATGGAAAAAAAGAAAAGAATATCAGATAAATGTGTTTTCTACATACAAATGTTTTAGGTCACAATTTCAATTAATTGAAACTGATAAAAGATCAAACTAAATTCATCTTTTAAATATTGAAAAATGCTATCAAATTAGAAATTTAAACTTAGGGCTTTGAGGAACACAATAAAAGTTTTGTAATAATAAATAATAAATAATTTTTGTAAGATTTTTTCTTAACCTTTCCATTGTATATTATGTGTGTAGTATATATGTATTTACACATATTCTTATTAGAGAGTTGTGATTGTGTGCAGGTGAATATGGGTGCTTGAGTAAATGTAGGTCTAAGAATTTTTGTAATATATTGCTCTCCTCGTACATTCAGGCAAAGCCTCTTTTTTTTAAGATATTTTCTCTATTTATATTTCAAATTTTATCCACCTTCCTCATTTCCCCTCTGAAAACCCTCCTACCCTCTCCCCCTCCCCCTGCTCACTAACTCACCTAATCCCGCTTCCCTGTCCAGGCTCCTGTCAGCAAACACTTCTTCGCATCCACAATAGTGTCTCAGTTTTGTAACTGTATATGGGATGGATCACTAGATGGATTGTGAGATGGCTCAGCAGGTAAAGAGCACTGACTGCTCTTCCGAAAGTCCTGAGTTCAAATCCCAGCAACCACATGGTGGCTCACAACCACCTGTAATGTGATCTGACGCCCTCTTCTGGTGTGTCTGAAGACAGCTACTGTGTACTTATTTATAATGATAAAGAAATCTTTGGGCTGGATAACTTATGCAGTTTGCTCTAGAAACTGCCTGTCTTTTCATTCTGGAGCACTGAAATTACCTGGGAATAGCAACACCCACCTGAATTTACATGAGAGTCACAGATTCAAACTTCTATTGACATCATGTTTGTGTTTAGTGTGTCTTAGGCATTGAGCCATCTGCCCCCTGCCCAGGAATAGATACCTTCAGGCAAACAGAATGATATCTTAAAAGGAAATGTAATGACATTTTAACATCTCTGTTCATTCTCCAACATTGGAGTGGGTCAGTAGAAAGAGTGCAAAACTCTTCTTCTACTCATCTCCATTGAGATCTCATCCAATCTCTTGAGTGTAAATGTTTGTTTTATCCGGATTACTCTTATATATAAATCTCATATCCAGAAAATTCTTCTAAATACGATATCTGTGTGCCCACCTGTCTGTTTTCCTTTCAATGGATATTTCAACCTGACCTTCCCACACTCTTGATTTGATGTTGAAACCTCTGCAGTTATGATTCATTGTCCCTAATAGATTTTGTTGTTACAACTGCTCTGTTTAATAAAAAATTTAAATTCTTAATGATTTTCTTGCTCTCTTGCTCTCCTAAATCACAAGAACTGTCATAAAGTACCATTATGTATGCTATGTTAAACCAAAACCTGCCTACTCACATTCTCCAGTGCTAGTATCATGACCCAACCCACTATCACATTTTACCTTGCTTATGTATCCCTAAATTCTACCTTGCTTTTCATAAGCTCATTCTCAATGCAGCTGCTGGAATGAAAACAGTGATTGGTAAATAACACTTATTTTCTGAGAAGTGGCTTAAGACATCTAATCTTATAAAAAAAAATGTTATCGCCCCTCTGCAACTTTCATCCCCAAATAATGAAAAGTGTCTGTAAAACCTTAACATCTTGATGTGACTTGATCCCACCTACTGCCATTCTTCTATTTGCTATCCCCTTTGACGAATAGCGTTTCAAAATATCATTCTGTGTACTTTAGCATGCATTGACTCTTCCCACAAATTATTCAAAAAGGAAGACAGTCCCAAACCACTGAAAACACAATTTCGTTCCCTGTATTGCTGTTCTCCTCTTATCCTTGGTTCCCTTCATCGTCAGTTTCTGTTTGGTTTCTGATTTACCTTCTCATACATTTTTTCCAATAAGAATCTAAATTTCATTAAGGAGATTTTTGTTTGTTTTTCATGGTTTTACGCTAATACCATCATTATGAAAGAATATTTGTTGAATAATATTAGCAGACAATATTGCCTAAAGGTAGCTTGCTTTCCTTATTAATTTATTCACTAAAGAATATATTACCATGCTTGGTCTAGGTTACAACAGTCAGGAACAGAGATTTCTGGTCCATTAGTTATGAGAGGAAGAGTAAAATCTGAATTTTGTTCTGTCTACTTTCTGTAAGAAAATATTCATAGCTTATAATTTTACTTTTGTTCTGCCAAATTTGCAATGCAAAAGCAGTGGTGCAAAATGACAAATTAAAAGTTTTTAAAAATGTTTTGCAGAAGTAGAACAACTCAGAAAAGAAAAATAATAAATCAAGCCTATCATGCTCAGCTCTGCTTGAGGTCTTAGTCAGAAAATAAACTCATATTTCTACTTCCAATTCATACGGTGTTCTATAACATGGATCATAATCCATGAATAGTAGCACTATCAAGAAATTCTGGCACAATTCTTCATTATGCTTATTCAAGCTGAAGTTCCAGCACTTCCTACATATAAGCAGAGCTGCTAGAGTGTGGAAAACAAAAAATGAGAATATGTTAGAAACAATTGTTCTGTCTCTTCTATTTACTTCTGTATCAGTCCACATTCCAAGGACTCAGTGAAATAACAAAATCGGTGCTACGCATTATAGCCAGTATCAGCCACTGAAATCTCTTGTGAATTATAAAGCCTAATGTTGTACTTTTTCTGTAGCTCAGGGTGACTCTGAATCAAGTATCTATAAACATAAAGGAAATAAACCTCTATACACAATAATTCATCCATGTAAATATCTGTATCAACATTCATAAAGAAACAATTAGTTTATGATTATTGGTATCTTTCATATAAATACTTCAGATTAAGGTGTGTGTGTGTTTGTGTGTGTGTATGTCTGTATTTGTGTGTGTGCGTGTGTGTGTATGTTGTAATGTTGCCATTATTGTGGAGGGATATTACCACAGTGGCCAGAACTATGATGAATCTGCCATTTATAAGAATAATGTTGTACACTGTCTACCACAAAGGAGAAAAATGTCTTGATAAATTCATCATTATTATGTTTTCTTGCCACAGTTCCTTCAATTCTGTATTCTATGAAATTCTTAAGGCCTTGTGGATTCATCAATCATAAACTGTGCTATTATTTCAGAATCATACGCCTGCATATCATAGGCTCATTCAAAAAGCATTTCATAACATTCCATCACATACAAAGATATTTCTTCCAAAAACGCCAATTAGTATTTTTATTAATCTTGCAAACACACAAGTTGATATTAAATATTACTGATAGGTTGGCAGAAATTTCTCATAGTATATAGTCATTGCCACTGAAATAGAACTCTATTAAAATTTTCAGGGTCAATACAGTACTATTTTTATTTTGAATGAAGGTAAGTTACAAAGACAATGAGATACTTTGTCTGTGAATTCTCAGAGGATAAAATTTTGTAACATTTTACCATAATGCTCTTCAGTCCCTCAAGTTCTCTTCCATAGGAAAATTTGACAGAGAAATGGGTATATGTGAATAAATGCATATGTACACATCTATATATGTTGAACATACATGTACATAAAATATGCATATGTGTATGCTGTGAAGGTGTACACAAATTCACATATGCATCCATGTATGAACATGGATGCATTACTCCTATGTGTCATAAAAAACCTTCCAGTTTGCAAAAATATTTTGTTTTACTGATTGTTTATATTTATCGGTGGAAACAATTAGAATTTTTAAGTCATGGGTTAACATTCCCATCGTCTTTTAAAAATAAAACCAAACTTCCTTGGTGGTCAGTCACTAGAAGGTAGCATAATTTCAGTGTTGTCGTGTTGCTAAGGTATGGTTCACACATCATCGTACGTGAAAGTCCAGAAAATGTCTTAAAATCTCTAGACAGAAACAAGGTTTTTGGTGTTGTTTTTTGAGACAGTGATTCTCTGTGTAGCCCTGGCTGTCCTGGAACTCACTCTGTAGACCAGGCTGGCCTCGAACTCAGAGATCCACCTGCCTCTTCCTCCCAAGTGCTGGGATTAAAGTGCACCACCATCACCCAACTAGAGTTAAACAAGTGTTAACTAAGCAAAGACACTATTCATGATGTATAATGTAAAAATCAAATTTCTAATAGAGTTATTAATTTAAAGATTTAATGATGAGTTTTTTCATGTTTAGAAATATTCTTAGTGTCTGAAAAACTTTTACTGCCAGCAGGATGTTTTCTCCATTCGGCAAAATAAAATCACACACATTTGGAACAATCCTATTTCCCCTGGTCAATAAAGTAAGCTAAATTCCTTGAAGTTATCAACATTTGCCAAAACCTGAGGCACAATGGATAACTGGGACTATACTTTATTTCAAACTAATGACTTTTTGAAATGCTTACTATTGTATTTATTCTGGTAGGTACAGTGCTAATTTTTGCATGAAAACAGCAAGCTGTAGTTTTTTTTTATGTATATCCATACAAGCATACATACACACATATATATATGTACACATATATATACACCTTAATTTCAGATTTATAAGGCTGTTTTATTTCTATCCTTCCTGGCGTGATAGTCATTCATCTCTGTAATATTTCTATTACTACTATACTTAGAAACAGAAAATGAATCTACTTACATCAAAAGTTACAAAAATACTTAGAGCTGCTCTATAACATTCTCCAGAAAGTCTATGATAATAGTTGTCCATAGTTAAATATATATGACAAAATCTATTTTTAATTCAGCAATGCTAAGAAGAAAGTTTGTTTCACAACTACATCAGTTGCATTTGTTCACATAATACTAACATATATAATATACTGATTGTATATAATATATTAATTAATATACACATATATTATAGTTGCCTTAATTATTGAAATACTTGAAAATTTCTTTCTGTAATTAAAAGTATTTCTCAATAGTCCTTAGTTTGGAACTTTAGAATGAGCCAATTGATAAAAGGTCCATGCCAGTAGGTATTCAATGTCTCACCTCATTTACCAGTGTAAGCATTTTTTAATGTAAAATTTTTTTTAGTGTAAAATGCTGTATTAATAATGGTCACATCATCTAATTGCTTGCTAGATTCAACTAGAGATCCTTTGGACTAGTAAAAATGTGTGACTAACATAGAATATCACACACAAAAAAAAACATATGGTACAGCATTCTTTATCATTATTGATCTAAGGATTTAAAACTCTGTAATTACATTATGCACATGAGGACAACCAACCTCATTTCCGTATCACAATGAAGATAGCTAACTATCTTCATTCCATCTGTTACTTTAGTGTCTGCTTTTTCATGTTAATAGTATTGGGAGCTTAACACCTGGTCATCTTTGGAAAAGTTTCTCTCTGCCATAGTTGTAGCTGTCACTTTTCCTTCCTAACTTCTTCAAATAATTCTTTATTCAAATGTTATAATTTATTAAATGATACACATATACTGGATGCTACAGATTAAATTATGATTTAAATAAATGGATTCTTGTATCTCATAAAGCATTAAGTGCTTTTTATTTTGAAACAAAAATTAGTTTAGAAAATTGAAATTTCTGTGGATATGCATGATAGTTTTGCTTCTCAATATCCAGCTATTGACCTGTTTTTTGAATTTGAAAATAAACTTGTCACTTGTGTCATTATCATCACCTATTATAAGTAAATTACTTATATTGACTACATTGAGCAAATTAAGCCATTTAGCTTATGGAACTCTCTGTCACAGACTGAGCATATTACATTTGTACTTGATTCCAATAGTGTTTCAGAGACATTAGAAGGCTATGCAACTCATCATTCAATTGAACCCTTACAAAATAATTCAATCCCTTATCCAAAAATTGAATCATAAGATAAACATGTAAACTGAAGAAAAGAAGAAAATACTGTGAAACTATTACAAGACTTGGAAACCATACTTTGCAAGCCTTTATATTGGAGAGAAGTGAAAGGTATCATTAAAAATAGCCTCTCTTTAGCTAGGCATGGTTAGCTGAGGTTTAGTTTGTTTCATCTTTCTTTGTGCTTTCCCTCTTAAATAGTTTGCAGCTAAGCCAACAATGGCCAGGTTTCCTGTGGAGTAGACTTGGTATTACATTTCCAGTCACTAATGATTTAGACATTTGAGACCTTTCAAACAGAAGAGCTTGTTGGTGACTGCTTATTCAAAGTTTTCTCAATTTTTTTCACCTCACATTACACAAATTATTATTAACTAATTCATGAAAAATATATGAGAATTTAATAATAATTTGTATTGTCCTTCTTCCCTCTGATGACATAAGACATCCCCACTAGGCAATAGCCAGCTGGTATGGACTTGTAAATAATTAAGTCAGATTTTAGGAATGAAGGCAATAGAAGGTTGTGCATATTTTTTAGCTCATGTTTATGATCTATTATGCATTCTGGTAATTTAACTATCAATAAAATTTGAAGTTTTGTTGATCTTTAGAAATGAAAATTGAGAAACAAAAATATTTTAGTTATGAAGTTGTATTTACTATAAATAATTGGTTGTTATCCTTTAACTAATTTGAAATAAGACTAGTAAGATTAAATAACTTGCCTACAATCATTTTCTTGTTCATGGACATCATAAAACAAGATGAAAATAATATAATAATAGTGGTAATTTATTATTCAGTTTTTGCCTAGTAATCTCTGGTCTTTCCTCTGAATATGAAATAGAATCCTTAGTGTGATAATTGTCCTACTTTTGAGTACATTGCAAATGTCTTGCAAAGAGTTTTCTTAATATTCTACCTTTATTCTAATAATATTACTAGTTACAATTTCAGAATCTCAATTGTATCACTGATCCCTTTGTAACTCATTACTTTCTTTCAAATTTTACTTTGCCAATATTTATATGTTACACAAATATGATGGTCACACATGTGAAATTAATTTATCTGTAACTATAAATAATTTATTAATATTTAATTAACAAAATAATACATTCATATCACATTTATTTGTATTATTTATATTTCCATGAGTAATTGTTTATGATGTATTTGTTGTATCTGTTCTCTATTGCACTTTATCAGTAAGGAATCTAAGTTAAGCAAAAAGTAAGTAAATTGTTTAGTAATTCTCAGGTTTCACTCCACAAACACAAAATTTGAACAGATATTTGTCTGATACATTGAATTTCATACCTTTTTAGTGTGGTATAATACAGTTTTCTAAGAACTCAGTGCAGCATAACCTGTTGATTTGAGACATAGTTTGAAATGTCAGAAATACAATAAAAGAGTTAAAATATATAATGTAGCAAGTCCAACAGCCAAGAGGGCAACAGAGAACCAAAACCTTAAACTCAAAAGCTTACTTTAAGCCTCAGTTAGCGTTAACTTCAACTAGAAGTATATGAAACGAAATTCACCATTGATTGTCTTTCTTCTTTGAGAATTGTAGTACAACAATGTACACAGTATTCCACATAGCCAAATTGAAATTTGTAATGTTTTATTCTGCTTCTTTTACATTTTTCTCAGAGGTACTAGGGAACAAACTTAGGACCTTGTTTAGGCTACGCAAGAACTCTTTCAAGGATCTGTACCCCCAGTCATGAGTATACTCTTTTAACCATCCCTTTTCCAAATCCCTCGTGTTAAGGAATGAAGAATCATATTGTGTAAATGTGGGACTAACATAACTTAATATGTTCATACCCCCATAGGTGTTAACACTTGCATAAACAAATGCTCTTGGAACATGTTAAGTTGATTGTTATCACTATCTCTAGTTATTATGGTTTAACATATTTGTTATACCATTTTTGTATAATTCTAGAGTATTAAAACTAGTAAGTTAACTAGAGACTTATTTCTAATGCAGAATATCCAAGGGTGTATACATTAACCGAGATAATTACAGAACATGATCAATTGTTGGTTAAAAAAAAAAAAAAAGCTTTGGGGACTTTACTACTAATGATATCAGGAGTTAAATTTGGTTTCTATACTAGGTAGAAGGGATGGAGTGACTCAAGTAAATTAATTTCCTTGAGTTAAGGAAGTGAGAAATTGAGAAGCCAGGATCCAAGAACTCCTTTGTGTATGTTAAAATCATCAGATAGTACACAAGTGAGTTGGTGAATGAGGTTGGGAACCAGATTCTAGAACCCTTAGTAAGAACACTTAGTAATGCAAAGTAATGACAGACAGGTCTACAGGTAAATGTAGCTGTGAGGAAAGAGGGTGGTGAATGATGGCATGAACCCCAATGAGCCAGATTCATGGAAGGGAAAAATTATTACTTTGGGAACAAAGAATTAAGAACATGGAAATGCCGATTGCCATTCTCATGGTAAATCACTGCCAAGCGCTCACCTTTCTGTAGTAGTGAGAATATATAAAAGCCAAGAAAACTACATATAAATAGAGCATTTTGTTGTACTTACATATTAGATTCTGATATCATTTCCTCTAGCCATTTACAAAGAAGTTGTGAGGACAAACATATCATAGATATTTTCCCTAAATATTAATTAAGAAAAAATGATATAGTTTAAACAATATAATACAGAGGGTTAATATATTATTACCAAGGAAATGTGTTTTTTTAAAAAAAATCTTTTCTTTGCAATTATAGCAAAATTGCTTCATTTGTCACGGCAATTAGGTTTGAAACCTCCCACATATATTCCTCCTTGCTCTCTTTCATATTTATTTTCTCCTTTTCATTTTTTGTTGTTATGTATGTATATACACATACACACACACACTATATATATATATATATATATATATATATATATATATATATATATATTGCTAAATATAGTCTGGTTAGTCTGCACAATATTACTTGATTTGGGAGCCAAGAACATGTTCCATGTTCTTCTTGGTATTGGAAAACCAATTGTGCTCATCCCTGGAGTAGAATATTTCTCCCACTCTCAGTAATCTTTACTTGCAAACAGTTCTCTAGTTAAGGTTGAGACTTTGTTGACTTTTCTCCATCCATGTTATCATATATACTATTGATTTTTTTCTGATCTCTCCTTCTCAAATTCGTGTCATATTTTCTTTATTACTGCTACTTCTCTATTTTTATTTAGTGTGTGTGCATGCGTGCGCATGCGTGTGCATATGCGTGTGCGTTTGTGTGTGTGTGTACATATTAGAGAATTGGTACCTCCATGGTCAGAAGACAACTTAGGAGAATGAATTTTCTCATCTTAACATATGGAACCCCTGGAAAAAAAATCAACTTATTAGGCTTGGTAGTGAGTACCATTACCTATTGAACCATCATTCTGGCCCTTGGAATTATTACTGATAGCATGACAGTAGTAAATATGAATTGTAAATACTCCAATCCCTTTTATTTTTTACATGATCTTGGGCAAATTAATTTACTTCACTAAGCCTCTGATTTATGCTCTGAGATATTAGTTCTCTAGTATCACCAACTAAATAGGATCATGGTTTGATTAATTGAGATAATGCAGCTGGGTGGTGGTGGCACACGCCTTTAATCCCAGCATTTGGGAGGCAGAGATAGGTGGATTTCTGTGTTCGAGTCCAGCCTGGTCTACAGAGTGAGTTCTAGGACAGCCAGGGCTATACAGAGAAACCCTGTCTCGAAACCCCCCCCCC
>JADRCC010233278.1:0-15791 GCA_019843855.1 Hylomyscus alleni
AAAAAAAACCAATAAAACAAGCTAAAGCAACACTCAAAAAAAGAAACAGAAAAAACCACCAAATATTAACCAAAGAAAAGTACATACACACGCACAGACACACACATACCCATTACATCTTTGAAAGTGTATAGAGTTTATGAAAATGAAATTTTCTTCTGTCAAAACAGAAAGTAAACATTAGAAAGACAAACACTTGTAGTGTGCAGCCATATAACTCCCAACATAGAACAATAACAACAACAACAAAAGAACCACTCATGCCATAACATCTTCACTGTTTAATTTTAAACACACAAAAGAACTTTTTATTGGATTGCCCTAAGAAATATGTCCAATTTATACTAATATCTTCACTGATAATAACATAAAGCTGATTAGTTCATAACAGAAATTTTGTGTGTTCCAGAAGTAAAAATTTACCTGCATTATTTATCATTATCATCATCATCATCATCATTAAAAAGCATAATGATTTGTTCTTAAGAAGGTAGACAATAAAGTAAACTACTTTTAACAGAACATCAATAGTTTCTGCTCTAAGATCAAGAATTGACAAATGGGACCAAATAAAATTACAAAGTTTCTGTATGACAAAGGACACTGTCAATAGGACAAAACAGCAACCAACAGATTGGGAAAAGATGTTTACGAATCCTATATCCGATAGAGGGCTAATATCCAATATATACAAAGAACTCAAGAAGTTAGACTCCAGAAAACAAATAACTATATTAAAAAATGGGGTACAGAGCTAAACAAAGAATTCTAAACTGAGGAATACCAAATGGCTGAGAAACACCTAAAGAAATGTTCAACATCCTTAGTCGCCAGGGAAAATTCAAAACAACTCAGATTCTACCTCACACCAGTCAGAATGGCTAAGATCAAAAACTCAGGTGACAGCAGATGCTGGCAAGGATGTAGAGAAATAGGAATACTCCTTCATTGCTTGTGGGATTGCAAGGTGGTACACACCACTTGGAAATCAGTTTGGTGGTTCCTCAGAAAATTGGACATAGTACTACCAGAGAACCCAGCAATACCACTCCTAGGCATATACCTAGATGTTATAGATGTATAGAGTATAGATGTATAAAGTATACATCAACTCTATACATCTATATGAGATGCTAGATTTATAGAGTTGATGAAAATGAAATTTTCTTCTGTCAGAACAAAAAGTAAACAATATAGAAAGACAAATACGTGTAGTGTGCAGCCATATAACTCTGGAAATCAGTTTGGTGGTTCCTCAGAAAACATAGTACTACCAGAGGACCAGATGCTCCAACATGCAATAAGGACACATGCTCCACCATGTTCATAGCAGCCTTATTTATAATAGTCAGAAGCTAGAAACAACCCAGATATCCCTCAACAGAGAATTGGATACAGAAAATGTGGTACATCTACACAATGGAGTACTACTCAGCTATTTAAAACAATGAATTTATGAAATTCTTAGGGAAATGGATGGAACTGGAAAATATCATCGTGAGTGTGGTAACCCAATCACAAAATAACACACATGGTATGTACTCTCTGATAAGTGAATATTAGCCCAGAAGATCAGAATACACAAGATACAATCCATAAACCACAACAAACTCAAAAAGAAGGAAGACCAAAGTGTGGATACTTCAATCCTTCTTAGAAGGGGAAACAAAATACCCATGGAAGGAGTTGCAAAGACAAACTATGGAGCAGAGACTGAAGGAAGGACAATGCAGAGACAGCTCTACCTGGGAATCTTTCCCACATTCAATCATCAAACTCAGACATTATTGTGGACACCAGCAAGTGCTAGCTGACAGGAGCCTGCTATAGCTGTCTCCTGAGAGGCTCTGGCAGTGTCCAACTAATACAGAAGTAGAGGCTCACACCTATCTATTGGACTGAGCACAGGGTCCCCAATGAAGAAGCCAGAGAAAGAACTCGAGGAGCTAAAGGGTTTGCAACCCCTTAGAATGAACAACAATATGAACTAACTAGTACCCTCAGAGCTCCCAGGAACTAAACTACCAACCAAGGAATATACATAGTGGGACTCATGGTTCCAGCTGCGTATGTAGCAGATGGCCTAGTCGGTCATCAAGGACAGGAGAGGCCCTTGGTCCTGTGAAGGTTCTATGCCCCAGTGTATGCCCCAGGGGTATGGCAGGGCCAGAAAAAAAGGAGAGGGTGGGTCAGTGAGCAGGGGGAGTGGGGAACAAGATTTTTTGTTTGTTTTGTTTTGTTTTGTTTTCTGGAGGGGAAGCTTGGAAAGGAGATAACATTTGAAACGTAAATAAAGAAAATATCTAATAAAAAAGTAGCCCACTTTTGTGCAGATTCAAAAGACAAATGAGATTAAATAAGAGAGAAAAAGCAAAGTGTTTCTAATCTTGTGAAATTGGCATGTTTGCTCCCAGTATGAAGGGAGAGGTGGGCAGTAATATTTTAGTGAAGAAATCTACCAATAGTCCTTGGGTGATCAAGGGGAACATCACAAGAAAAAGGCTTACAACTCCAGATGCCTCTCAATATAAGGCTAACAGAAAACCGGAAGACTGATTTTCTGATGTTTTTCTCCCTCTAAGCCTAATGCTCAAATAAAATAAGAATTTGAAAGATTTGACTAAACTAAATTTAACGGTATTCTAAAAGTCAGTAGATTGGTACCTCTCAAAACTGCCAAGCTCATAGGGAAAATAACAATAAAAACAAAAGCAAGAGCAACCAACTGAAATATACAAGCCTAAACAAATGTCTTGGACAAGAAGAGACCTAAAACTGACCTTACCTTGATCATCAACAGAAATAATAATAATAATAATAATAATAATAATAATAATAACGATAATAACAATACTAACAACAACAATAACAATAATAATAATGACATTAGAGAAAAGGATGAAATACAAATGAAGTCAAGTCTAGTGAGATTGGCATGGCACTGGTGTCCTCTTAGTTTGAATAAGCATGCTTTGTCTCATCGCAGTAACATTAAAAACAGGGTATGAGCAATCCCTACTGCATTCACAGCTTTCCTACATATATAAAGGAACTCCAGAATGCAAAGTCTATGTTATGGCTATTGTTGATTGTCAACTTGATGCTATGGAATGAACAGCAACACAGAAAGGAAGGACACACCTATGAACCAGATTTTGAGGCTGTAAGACAATATGCCTTTGATCCAGATCTTGAAGCTTGAAGACAGACTTTTTGATTTGGATCTTGAGGCAAGATGACACACCTTTAATGTGGGCCAAACCCTTAATGCCTGTATAAGGACAGAATAGGAAAGAAGGTTTGGTTTTTGCCTGTTTGCCCTCACCTTGCTAGCACATCCATTTCTATCCTATAAAGAAGACCAGCTAAGGCACCCAGCCCTGTGGGACTGAGCAATACTAGATTCTTGAACTTTTCAGTCATAGCTAGCCATTGTTGAATAACTTGGACTGCAGCCTGTAAGTCATTCCAATAAATTCCTTTTATATGGGGGTAGCACAAAGTAAATTTCAGAGATTTTTTTTTCAATTGTAGATATGAAATTGATTGGATTGGGAAAGGGATAGATTTTTGAGGAGATAGGCATGAACATGATCAAAATACATTGTACAAAATTCTTGAAGAACTAATAAAATTCAAAATAGAATCCATGTGACTATAAACTAAATAGATAAGAGAATATGGATTTCAGGGGGAAAAGTTTAATAGATGTGAGTTTGAACTGAGTTTTATTTAATGTCTGTTGGAAGCCAGAACAAGTAAATAATCAAATACATTTTAATTATTTGGGGTCATAAATTTTCTGCCTTGTATACTATGCTACTCTGAGAGTAAGTAATGAGATATTGCTTATTAAGTTCTTCATATATTTACAGACTTCCAAATATGTTCTCACTTTTATAAAGAAACATTTGTCATGAAGAATGGCTCACCATGGAGAGCAAAGCTTTCACTTTTAGAAATGACAGTAGCTTACAACCTAATCTACTATGGATTCTGACAGATTTCAGATGACCTTCACTTTATTTTCAATGACACATGTATAAATAATAGGCAAATCTTCAACCTATTTGAGACTTAAATGTCTTTTGGAACCCAACAAAGATGCTTTGAAAATAGAATAAGATATACTATAAGTAACTTATCACAATGTCCTTAGACCAGCCCATAGCTACTAATCAACAAATGGAAACTTTTCTTATTAAAATAACTTCACAAGCCATAAATATACTGGAAACAGAAAACTCAATATTATAGCCAGTAAAAATAAAAAAGGAATGGGTAAATAAGAATAACTCTGCTGGGGAAGCCATCAGACAAGAACCACCACAACTTAGGCATCTCATAATTACTCTTTTCCCTCATAAACATTATGCTCATTTTAAGAATAAGAGTGAGGCACATTAAAAAGCTACATTGTTCTCTGTGCTTCAGTCATCAGAATCAAAAGATTATTAAATTGTAACCAATTCCATTATCTTCATTAAAGACTTGATGGAAAAATTTCAAGTCAAAGTATGTGGTCACAGGACATTGACAGGAATAAGACATTGAGAATCACTGAAACTTTGCACATTTCATATAACATTTATTGAACTACAGAAATCTTCCCACAAGCAAACTAGCATCAATACCACTCCTTAAATGCGAAGCAATCAGGATACTAATTGAAATTAATCAGGATACTGACTGACAAGCCTACTCAAGAAAGTCTAAGGGATTGCTTGCAAAACAAAAAATGTGATAACATCTTTATCCTCATAGTCCTGTTGGGGTTGCCCAAGTTCTTTCTGGCTGATTTGCTAGAGAAATGCCTCTAAGGACCAACCATGCTTGTGTCCACAGAGGTTGTTACATATTCTATGGCAACCCATATATACAGATAATTTCTTATGCAATGTGTAAAAACATTCACCTGTCGTAAAAAGCTGATTGGTCTATAATTGAGGCAGGGAATAAGTGGTGGGAGTCCTGTAGGAATAAAGGATTCTGGGATAGAAAGAAGCATGGGAGGATTCGCCCCGAGGACCCTAAGAAGGACAGATGCATGGAACCTGAACAGAGGGCCATGTGACTTACAGACACAATATAAAAGGGTTATTAAGCTATGAGCTAGTCAAAGAACATGTAAAGCTTTGACCTAGGCATTTGTAAATATAGAAGTCTCATAGTCATTATTTTGGGGAACAGAGTAGATGGCTGGAAAATCATGAAGCTACAGATGGCAAAGCTCACTACAACAGCCATGAGCCTCCTATGCTTTCTGACACTGGGTATGGGTGGTCTGAAACAAGTGAAGTTACCTCATATGTTGCACAACTCTGTGGCATGTACCTCTAAACAATTTATGGATACTATACATGAAAAGAAACCTGTATCATAATTAGAATTAGTGCTTTAAAAATATGTTGGAGGGCTGGAGAGATGGCTTAGTAGTTAAGAGCACTGACTGCTCTCCCAGAAGTCCTGAGTTCAATTCCCAGCAACCACATGGTGGCTCACAACCATATGTGATGGAATCCAATGCCCTCTTCTAGTATGTCTGAAGACAGCTACAGTGTACTCATATACATTAAATAAATAAATCTTTAAAATAAAGATCAGTTGGAGCTAAGAAAGCAGACACAGCAAAACTGCTTGTCTTAAGCAACAATAACAGCTTCATTTTCTTTTGTGTATGTGGTATGAATATGTGCATATTTATATGTTTGTGTACATACATCTATCCAAGTACATGCCTCTGTCTCTCTGTCTCTCTCTGTCCCTCTCCCCTCCCTTCTGTGTGTGTGTGTGTTTGTGTGTGTGTGTGTGTATGTGTGTGTGGTGTGTGAACATCTATACATGTATATCCACACATAGACACAAACATGTGTATACATAGATGCCAGAAATCAATATCAGGGATTTTCTTCAATCACTGTTTGAGACAGGCTCTCTTGCTAGGTGGCCAGTGCACTCCAGGAATCCACCTATTCCCACCCCCTCAGCAGTGAGATTATAAGAATTCAAGGATGAACCCAACCTTTTAGGTGGGTTCTGGAGATGCCCGTGTGTGTATGGCAAGCCTTTTACCAATTAAGTCATCTCCCCATCCCCATTTTATTTTAATACACTCCCTAAACAAAGAATATTTTTATTATTAGAGAACAAACTACAAATATTTGTTGTGTGAGTATGAGGGGCTCAACTATGTAATACAGCCTCCTAAATTTAAAAGAAAAGGGAAGCATAAAAGTGCATTAGTGAATCATATAGTTAATAGAAAATAAACATAAAATTCTATTAAGACACAAAATGAATCTAATTGTAGATTAGTAGAAAGTGTTAGGGGACCAATTTGTTTCTCTGAAACTTAATAAAGAAAAGAAACTATTAAAATGTGTGTTAGACTTTTGTGAGATGTACCCCACAGCAACTATGAAGCAAATTCTATAAAGACACTCCTTCCAACAGAAGTAGACAGACTGAACAAATTGGACAATCATTATATTTCAATACCTAACAAAATAACTGATTCCTGTCATCAATAAATGGAAATCCATTAGGTGAAAGTTGATATAAAACACAAAACAAACAAATAAAGTTACCGTATGTTACCAAGTAATCCAAAATCATTCACCAGTTACTGTAATACAGTAGAATTGCATACTATCTCTTAAAAATTAGACTTGCAAAAAGTATCACCAATATGCTTAAGGTCTTCTATCTAATTTCTAGTTTACATGGGGAACAAAGGGAGGAATTAAATACCATCAGAATGAGGGACCAGAAAAACCTAAATTCCAAAACATGGACCTTTCTATAGAACATCAGGCTTTCTGTTTTTATAATTGATAGAACAAGAGAGAAGACAGAAATGATGCAAAGGAGAGGAGGAAATAGAATAAGAGTAGATTTTAAGAAGAAAACAATAGGGTAGGTATTGTTTTAATTAACATCACCCAAGAGGACGAGCAAATGGCTCAGCAGGTAAGGGCACTTGGCCTCAATCTAACCACCTGAGTTCAATTCTGAGGCTGCCCATGGTAGAAGGAAAGAATCAACTTCAGCAAGTGCTCTCAGAATTCCACAAGCTCAACTTGCCATGATTGTACCTTTGCTCTCCACACATCCACAACACAAACATAGAAAAAGAAGACTTACCTCAATCAAGTCCAATGAATGCATCTTATGGGAAACCTAATTTAAAGAAACCAATTATTTAAAATGTATGTTTTTTTAAAAAAATATATATAAAATCAAGTAAATGTGGATTTGAACATGAACTATGAAGGATCTTAGCTGCTGCCAATTCTATTTGAGCTGCCCATTGTGGTTTTGTAGCTAGCAGACTAAAAAGAAGAGAAGCATTGCCTCTAAGAGGAGATCCAACTACAGTAGATGAAGGTGGGAAGCTCCAAGAAAGGAGGGAGCATATGCCTTTCAGTTTACTGCTGTACTGTCAATGCCTAACACAAGGCCTACACAAAAAAGAAACTCCCAAGTCATTGTCTATCTTGAATAGTTTGGGAAAGTGTCTCAAAAGAGTTCATGTTTTTGTTGTGGTTCTGGTTGTTGTCTGAACAAGATGTCAACAGGAAATCAGCACCTGAAAATATGTGAATTTATTTAAGTCTGGAATTTTATTTGCACTTTGAAGAAAGGCTGGAGATACAATTCCACGACAGAGGAGGCCGATGGTAAGATGTTTCATATGCTAAGCTATGAACACAGCTTTTGCCCTATTAGCGGAAGAAAGTCTGAGTGCTTGACTGTACATAAACTAGAAAGGGATTACAAACAGTTTTCTCATAAAAATGCTGTTTTTTATAGCAGCAAGACTTTTGACCCTTTGGTAAAGTGACTATTTGGTGTCGGGAGCAATGCTGTAAATTCTAGAATGTTAGCCCTTGCTTTTCTCAGCCAGTAGCCACCATTTTAACAACCCAAAATGTCCACAGATATTGCAAAAATTCACCCAGGAGCAAAATTTCTCTCAGTTAAGAAGAATTATATTAGATACTGTTTGCAAAATAGAACAATAAAACCCAAGCTAGAAGGTGATTAGATGAACAAAAACAGAGATTTAAAAAAAATATCTGAATGGCATCAGGGAGGAGGGGAAAGGCCAGAGTGACATTTGAGAGGTAGACCTAACAATCAGGTATGGGGGTTGAGTGAGAATGCATCCAAGACGACATCTAGCTGTCGGGATGATGAGATGGTAAGACTCAGCTAACAGAACTAAACATAATTCGTTCAAATAGAGTAAGTTCAAAATTGAGCACAATGTCACTTATTCACTCATCCAACAACTGCATACTATACACTTGCCTACTCTTGAGATGCTAATGGAATAAATAAAAGCAACACTCACTCGTCATATAAAAATCATGTTCTAAGAAAGGTAGGATGATAATAAAACTCACAACCATCTGAGATAGCCACTACCTACTGCTAAGTTTAAGGAATTTAATGCTGGGGACTCAAAAGTTGTTATTAATAGTATCACAGAGAAGTCATATCATGCAGGAGTAGAACTTTAGGAAAGGCTGATTCTTTTATGCCAATTCTATTATTAATCCATTGGTTACATTTGGAATGTTGGTCAGGCTCTGGAATTCTGGGTTTCCTAATTAAGTCATCAGGATGAGACTACTGTATGGGATTGCTATAGGTTTTAAATGGGAACAAAAATCATTTGTACTTATATATGTATATGAATGGGTTAATGTCCATTTATGTGTATCATCTGGAGCAGAGCAGAACTCTCTAAATTGAATTATCAGTAACCCAGTGGTATGGAGGAGACAACCTCTGATATTTAAAGACCTTTCTCAAAGCCACTGAGTGCTCATAGTTTCCATGCTCTGAGCTTTGATTCACAAGTTTACATCGTGGGCCCACTCTGTAGTTGATGCTGTGCTGGAGCCAGAGATCCAGCAGTGAACAAGACAGACAAGGTTCCAGGCTTCAGCACCAAAGCTGTCATTGGCAGCTTATCATCCTTAGCAGCTGGGTCTTTCCACTTCACAGCCTGTCTGGGCAGCTCCTTGGTGTGAAATCAGTGAAATTCCCAGTATGACTTCATATTGGTCCTATTCTAGGGCAACGTATACTAGTTAAAGCTTCACCAGGGACTGTGGGTATAGAGAAACCCAGACAGCTGGTACACTGTGGCTACTCTACAATATTACCTTTAAAGCTGCTCACAGAAATCTAGTTTGGCTCTATAGAAAGCAATTCTGTTCAACAATGGCAGCCGAGTTGGATCCTGCTAAAACTCCATCCTGTGGCCACTTGTGCTTGAAATAATGACACTGGCATCTCCTAAAGAGGAGCAATGGGGGAACGCTAAGAGTGAAAAGCAGATCGATGCCGCAGACATGTTTGGATGAATAGGTTCCTGAAGATGGGAGGGATGCTCATTGCCACTCCAGGTGCGCTTCTGAGTACTGGATGTTCAGGGTTCATGCCAGGGTCTCTGAGCCTTATCTCAAAGTAATGTTGCAAACATTCTTGTAAAATAGCCACAGGTCAGTAACATAGCTCAGCACTTGGAAGTTCTTGCCACTGGAGCCTGATGACCTGAGTCCCACACCCAAAGCCTACGTAGAGGTAGAAGAGAACCAACCCTACAGAATTGTCCTCTGGTGTCCAGAAGAACACTATCACCCCACCCACACGCCACACCCATAGGGAAATCACAACAGCAACAAAAACAACAACAGTAGCCAGGACTGTGTCTCTTGTCACAGACATGTGCTCAGGCAGAGAAGGGAAAACATTTCCCAAGGTTCCCCGGTAATGCTAAAGTTGACTGTCTTCTCTGGAACCATGGACAGCAAGCAGAATTCATGGTATACTTTACCCATAAATGTTTGCATTGGAGAAAAATATAAAAACAGTGAAAATAATTAGAAATAATTCTGAAGATCATACTCTACATGGTTCTTCCTCCATCTTCCTCAACTTCTGTTACTGTTTTTAACTTCAAGCTTCAATGACATAAGGTCATTATTAAAGTAACAATCAAAATTAACCTCCATAGTTCATATTATATTAATAATTATTCATAGGAAATCGAAGTTTTATTTTTTTACATATAAAAATATAAATTGACACAAATACAGAATACAATTCCTTTTATTTATCTGGGAAGATAACTTAATCCTAATTTTTTTATTTTCAATTTAATTTCTATCATCTTTCATTAAACTTCTAGCTAAACTAGATTCAGGCTCCATTTTTAAAAGACAATAGGTATCTATCTCACACGGCAGTAGTACGACAAAGAAGATGCTTAGGTGGAAATGTAACCTCATAACCAGTGGTTGAGAAAAAGAGGATTGCTAGCCCTCAGGGGAAAAACATGAAAAAGAGAGTTATTTCATTAAATAGACCAAAAATACATCAATGTAAATTTGAGAATCACGGGTAGGAAAAGACGTGTCATGAGCATGGCAGACTGTGAATGTAGCCTATTTTTTTTTCCAGTGACTATCAGTCAGCAGTTTCATGTCATAGGGAGCCTTGTTCCATGTTCAACATTATAAATGTGCCATAGGGTCTATATGTGTATTATTTTAAACTATTATTATGGAGCAGAACATCTTGATTAGCCATGAAACTATAAATGTCCAAATGAGTACTGAAAGGACCACAATAGTTTGATCCACATATCAAAACCCCACAATCCCAACCCAGACCTCCAGTATCACTTTTCAATCAATTGTTAATGGAAATTGGCTATATCTAAGAAAGAAAGGCTCTGACTTGTGCTAGAGATAAATTCCTATTGACCTAAATTTCACTAAGTGGTAAAAGTTAGGAAATAGTGCCAAGCTTTAGAATCTGTACAGCTTATATACCATTTACCCTGTTTATTCTCATAGAAACTGAGGGTCAGAAGCTAATAGCAAATGTGCAATGATGTTTGGTAACTGACAGGCACAAATAAAATTCCAAGTCATATCTTTCTTACATCAAACATAATTCCTTTATTTAAAAGGAGTCCATGAATAATTTAAGCTCTAGGATACTGGAAGGAAACTTGGAGAGTTGGTTCTCTCTTTCAAACATGTGGGTTCTGGAGATAGAACTTCTAAAATGCACACACCATCTTTAAGGATTATCCACTAAGTATTTTTACCAAAAAGAAGACAGAAAATATTTCCTCATTCTTTCCATGGGCTAAAACCCTGACTTTCTAACTCACAAGATCAGAAAGACATGTTGTTCTTATTCCCTAGGCATTAAAAGTTCACATATTTGTTACAAAAGCTATAGAACCCACTAGAAATCACTCTTTTCAAGCCATCTTTACAATTTGTCAGTCCTACCTACATATTAAAAATCAAAGCTAGTAAAAGCAAGTTCTTCAAATGCCTTTGGAAAAATCTATTCACCATCATATATACTTGATTATTTTCTAAGGTTAATGTAGCTAGAAATTACAAGTATTGAGTGCATGCCCGAACCACTAAAGCTACTGACACAACTCAGAGGTTTACAAATCAGCACTGGTGGGAATCATCATACATCACCGAGAAGTGTACTCTGATAGCATGAGACGCTGTGTGTCTTTGTCACATTTCCTTTGTTCTCCTTACTGGAGGCTTCCTAGCTACCTTAAGATTGTCATTTGTGTGACTATCTGATTGATATTCAATCTTTCTTTCATACTAAAAATCTCATAAAAGTCTCACTCTACACCTCTATTGTATGACTAATTGTATCCTCAATACACAGCACAGTGCTTGTCAAAATGCTGGTTTTCTTGCTTCTACGAAAGGTTTAGCATATATTCCTTAGAGAAAGAGAATAGGTAAGGATAGTCATCTATCCTAACCTACACTCTGTTCTCACCTCTGAGATTTCTTGAATGCAGAAGAACTGACAACCTTACAATAGACCAGTACAGCAGAAAAGGCAGCTTTTGCAATTTGTGTTTTAATAGACTTTTAAACAGATGCTTAAGGAAATCATATAAAATTGACCAATAGCCGCTTAGAGACTCAATAAATCAGTTATATCTGATCAAGAGAAGGATGGTAAGGGTGGAGAGATAACTTGGTTTGTAATGTGGTTGCCTTGTAATATTAAAGACATGGTCTTGATCCCCAAAACCGATGTTTAAAACATACTGGGTGGTGTAGTACACATTCCTAACCCCAGTACAGCAACAATTGGGACTCACTGGCCATCGAGCCCAGCCTACCTGGTAAGTGCTAGTGCAGACCTTTCCTCAAAATTAACAGTGGGCAGCCTCTACACAAGTTGTCCTCTGGCTTCCACATGCATGTGCCTATGCATATATACATACTTGTATATATGCACATATCCTTTATATAAACACACAAATGCAAAGATAACAGCAACAACAACAAAAGACTTGCCTACCTTCGTCAACTCCAAATATATAAAAACTGAGAAGTGTGAGACCACGGTAAGCTGACAGATCAATCATTACCAGCAAATCTCAGTCGTCAGGTCCTACAAGCATCCAACTCCTTAGTTCAAGATGGCAGCCTTTGATTTCCAAGCGCGTTGACAACCACATTTCTTTTTTCCCCAACGTGCTCTTTGTAATGCACCTGCTGGATCTCAAAGGGAGCAGTGAAGCCTAATTCCCTTTATCTGGAATTAACCTTAGTGGGGTTTGTTTCTTTGTTGTTTTTGTTTGCTTGCTTGCTTTTGTTTTGTGTGACAAAAGGAAGTGTGGTAGAGGTGAAATTTTAATATGAGGCTGGATCATAAAATGATCTACATCCTTCTGTTTGGGTGTCTTAAACTGTGAGATAGAAGCTGCTCCTCGGAATCTAGGGAGATAAATAATAGGCTAATTTGTGACTAAGGTTGGGATAGCAATTACTCACTTCAAAATTTTCAGGACATATATTCCTTTCTTTTTATAGATTTTATACTGTTTGTATTTTACTTAATGAATGAATGAATATTACAACTCTGTTACTGAATAAGAGGAATCCTCTCTATTCAGAGGCTTTCTGAATTTATGTTCGTCAAAACTCCATGAGCTCATTCAAGCATTTCTCTATATACATAGCTATCATAACTTATGCCTGCTATCTGTTTACTAACTACAACACACAGCCAGCATAGTGCTGAACAAGAACCGATTGGTAAAGTTTAAGAAGATCATTTTAATCACCTTAAAGGCACTTAAAACGCAAATGTCTTCAAAGAAGGCATAAAGGCAAAGTGGTTCAGAAACCACATAAGGGAAGGAAATGAGACACTTTAGAAAATATTTTAGAGCAGTTCCCAAGTTGAAACAAAATTTAGCACTAAGCTAAATTTATTTATTTTCCTTTAAAAGCCTCTTTCTTTTGAAGCAAGCTCATCTGAAAGGTGGGTTTCCTGGCAGAACTCTAGGAAGAAGTATTCTGTAGATACTTACATGAGTGGATTACTCAAAGGAAAACATAAGAAACTTTGAGGATGCCAAGAGGGCATAGCACACAGAATCAACTACACAGGGCTCATAGGTTCTCACAGAGACTGAAACAACAATCATGGAGCCTAAACGGGCCTGCATCAGGCTGCCTGCACACATGCTGTGGTTCTATAGAGTGGGGCATTTGTTGGACTCCTAACAGTGGCAGCAGGGCTGTCTCTGACCTCTTTGCCTGCTCTTGGAACCCTTTCCCTGCTACGGAGGTTGTCTAATCCAGCTCTGGTAGGAGAGGTTGCACCTTGGCTTATTATATTTTGTTGCACTGAGTTCAGCTGATATCACCAAGAGGCCGGCTCTTTTCTGAAGGACAGTGGGGAGGAGTGGGTCTGAGTGAGATGGAAGGTGCAGAGACTGGGAGGAGAGGAGGGAAGGGAGGTTGCATTATATGAGAAAAAATAACAACAAAAAATATTATTGGCATGTGTTCCTGATCCACAGTGACAGGTTCATGAAAACAATCTAACTCCATCAAGTATATCATGTACTATCAGGATGCCGGCATCTCTTATACTTACTTCCTAAGAACTCTTCCTCTGCCTCCCCCTCTCTCAGCCTTGTCATATCCCTTCTATGTTATGGAAAACATCTTTTGAATTTTGAATCATGCCTCTTTATGACCATGTTTAACAGTCTTTTTAAAAAAAAAATAAAATCAAAATTTGAGTCAATCAAGGGCTAGGAGAAGTACCGACTGCCACTGAGCATAAAAACCTTGAATTGGCCCTGTGAAATGCTAGTATCCTGTATTATCACTTCTCCAGTACATGCACAATACTACCTTTTAAAGAGCCTGCCAGAATAAATGAGCCTTAAAAGCTGCGCTCAAGTTGCCCTCACAGCTGTACCACTGAGGAGAATGACTGAACCTTGTCCACATGAGTGTAGACAATTGGCACACAGAACAGCAGCCTGCATTTGGTACCACTGCAGTTAAAGGTGTTTTCCCTGACAATAATTAATGAAAATATGGCACGGCTATGGAGCAAAATCCATGCAGCATTTAGTCCAACTATTTCTAACATGTCAGGATCTGCATGATACTAGTAAGTTATTATTTTTCTCTAAAACTGGGTTTTCTCTACTTATAAAATGGGTCCAAGATTACTGCGGTGACTCAGTGGGCAGAGTAATGGGATAATGAGGGGCAAGTACTTCAGGGTGGTCAAGGCCATGACCCTCACTGGCTCTGCAACTGGCTAGATGCAGAGACTAGTGATTAGTGTCTAGAAACACTTGTTAGATAGAAAGCCACCATTATACCTTCCACACTCCCCACACTGGAGATATATTCCAAAGTTGTCACTGTTTCCAATCTGAAAGATGCCTTCCTAGATGGACTCTATTCATTGAGCTCTTCTCTAGAGCAACTAAATTTACTTACATTTGTTCAACAGGTTTCTCACTCTTCGGGAATCAAGTAGCAACAGATTCCTGAGAGATACTGGCCTTGAATAAATGATCTGGCTCTTGGAATTCATTTCATAGTACAGTAGGCTGAGGCAGCCATGATTCTAGCACACTTGTATCTGAATGAATGTCTGTCTGAATTATGTGTCCTGACAAAATTCATACTTTAACAATCCAGTCACAGCCGGGCAGTGGTGGTGCATGCCTTTAATCCCAGCACTTGGGAGGCAGAGGCAGGCAGATTTCTGAGTTTGAGGCCAGCCTGGTCTACAGAGTGAGTGCCAGGACAGCCAGGGCTATACAGAGAAACCCTGTCTCGAAAATCCAAAAATAAAAAAAAAAAAAAAATCCAGTCACCCATGGGGTGTCTTTGGATTGATTAAATCACAGAATTCAATTCTTGTGAAGAGGATCAGCAACCTTACAGAAGAGATACCAGTTTGTTGCACCAGGTATCTTATCAGGTTGGAGGTTGGGCTTGCCAGACTCACCACCTCTGAGACTACAACAAGGAAGCATATCTATGAATGACAAGTAGACCCCCATTAAATTCCAAATCAGGAACTTCCCAGCATCCAGAAACATGAGAAATAAATTTATTTTTCCTATAAGACATCTAAATGTTTTGTTACAACAGCCCCAAAAAATTTAAGAATGGACTAATATTCTTGTGGAATGTAATCATTCATTATATTGACTTGGATCTTTGCATAGTCCCAAACAGGTATTAATTCTGTCAGCACAAAGACAGCAAGCAGTTCAGGCACCATCTTTCAACTAATTTCAAAAATAACTACAATGTGACCAGTTAAAGCCCTCATCCCAAAATAGGCCCTTAAAAACTACTGATGCCATTACCCCTGCTGACGTCATGACCACTGCTGATGTCATGACCCCCGCTGATGTCATGACCCCTGCTGATGTCATG
>JADRCC010233289.1:0-16920 GCA_019843855.1 Hylomyscus alleni
TTTTTTTTTTAAGATCCAAAAAGTATTTCAATTCTGATACTCACACCACACAGCTGGTTACGAAAATAAAGCGCAGTGTTTAGCAACTGGTGTGCTAACTACAGGAAGAGGCACTGTGCTAGCCCTCCCTGGCAACTGCAGAGCCAGCAAGGCCAGCCCCAGGGAAAAGCTCCTATTTTTCACCACAAGCCGCTGCTGTCTCCTTATTGAAGCCTCGGATGGAAAGGTCATAGACCACCTCCTCTACTTTCTTCACATCGTACTTCAAGCCGTCATAGCGCTTCCTCAGGGAGTCGTTTTTCAGATTGAGAAGGCGAAAACCTGAATCCAGCTCATTGATGAAAGTAGAGATGTGAAGGGGCCGAGAGTAGTCGCCAGCAGTGACACTGTTGACAGACAGCCTGGACTGCACAAGGAGAAAGAAACCGCATACGTTACTATGTGGTCGCTCCCTCAGCATCCCCCCACTAATCACAGCTAGAAGCTCAAATGTGAACTCCTACACTGAACTGATGTCTGTATTCAAGGGACTGACCTGTGAGCATATTAAAATAGAAGGCTCTCTGAAACAAACGCCACCAGAACTGAGGCAATGTCTGCTACAGGTCATGGATAAAATTGGCATCTTCTAAAATCTCTCAAATGCTATTATGGCTATTATGAAATAAAGTTATGTTAACTTAACAAATGTCATTTTTACAGCTCAGCAGCTACTGTATAGAACAGAAAACCTGTCACAGCGATCACAGTAACTGGGATCTTTTCAAACATAGACCAAACGATTGCCTATCTAATAATACACTACTGAGAGTTCATCTGGCCGCCTAGAATTAATAAGACAGACAGGTAAGAAGTCAAAATTAAGTCAGCTCAACCGTCCTGAAGGCTCGGTAGGATTTCAAGACCCTATTCACAAGATCTCCTTCCCCATGAAGTCCTATCCATTCTGCCAGGCTTCCCTGAGCCACCCATTCAGTACATCCCAACACACACTATTCAAGACACTTCACCTAGCCACTAACAATATGACAGTGCTCAGGTTCAAGCTTGCTGAGCAGTTGTCTCTAACAAGTCTGAATTGGTGATACAAATTTTCAGTGGGCTTCTGTATCCCCCCTCCCTATTTCTATGTTGAGAATGTCTCAAATTTTCACTAACCAACACAGTTAAACTGTTCTCTAAAATTACTCTATGAATTAACATAGATGTCAGAAATGAACATCTTGACACTTCTAAAAGAAAGGGGTAGGTATTACAATCTTTTAAATTAAAACTTCATAAATCATAACACTTGGAAGGTAGAGGCAGAAGAACCAAGAGTTCAAAGTCACCCTCAGCTACATAGCTGTATAGTGAATTCAAGACCCATTTGGGTTTCAGGAAATGTTGTCTCAAAAAAGGGTACTCATTAGGCCAGGAGGTGGTGCACACCTTTAACACCAGCACTTGAGAGGCAGAGGCATGTAGATTTTGGTGAATTCAAGGCAGTCTGTCTACCAAGCAAATTCCAGGATAATCAGGATTACACAGATAAACTCTTTCTCAAAAAACAAAAAAGCAAAACAAAAAGTGCCCACTAGTAAATGACACAGCTCCTTCCCTTAGCATCTGAACTAGCATTTTTCTGACTCTCCCCTACCTGTTAACTGTGACATATACAGTGCAGTCAATGACTGCCTCATGACTGCTAGATGTAAAAGTAACTTTTACTCCCCTAATGTAATTATCATTGGAGATGATAATTACATTATGATAATGTATTATCATCCTCAGTTTACTCACCTAGGCCTAGTCCTGGAAGCTTCAAGCCTCCAGACAATCTACAGTATCTAAGCCTACAGTGTTTCCAGCCTCTGAGACATACTACTGAATAAGCTCACCCTTTCTAAGTCTTTCTGAACTCTGGCTGGCTGGTCAATACAGCCGTTCTGGTTCAGACTCCTACACACTGACTGACTCAACCCAGCTTCTTTCAGCTTCTGACTGAATTGCTCTGCTTGCCCTCATACTAACCTTGGCAATCTGTTCTAACCTTCTGGCTCCTTCTCCTTCTCTAGCTTATAGCTAGCTCTGCATTTACCTGTGTCGAGCTTGTTCTCTCTTTAACCTGTCTCTGTAACTCTCCCGATAAACCTGCCCTTTCTCCTTTTTTCTCTGCACTGCTCTCTCTTAGGTGGACTCTCTTGCCTCTCTGTTCTCGTAAGAGTTGGGCATAGCCTATTCTGTCAAATCTTTCTCTGTTTCATCACTTTGTCTGCCACTCAAATTAGATATCACTTTCTACAAACTAACTTTATCTTAATTGGTTGGGATTAAAGGTGAGAACTAAGAGTGTGTCTGTAGTCCAGCCAGAGTAGCCATGTTGCCAGATTAAAATCCCTCTATAGCTACAAGGCCTAAAAAGATCCCAAGACTTCTTCAGATCAGGCAGCCATTTTAAGAACAAAAAATGAAACAGAAGCAGGAAATTCAAAACAGTGCCAGGCATGTTGGCGAGGTCAATTAGTAAAGTGTTTGCCTTGCAAGCATTAGGACCTGAGTGTGAGCCCCAGAATCCATGTTTAAACAAAAATTAGGCATGGTGGCTTGTACTTATAATCCCAAATTTGGGGAGATGTAAACAAGTAGAGATCTTTGAGACCTGCTGGCTAGCCCACCAGCCTCGCCTATTTGGTAAACTTCAGGCCAGAGAAACCCTGTCTCAAAAGAACAGGTTTGGGCCTACAAGATGGTTCAGTGGATAAATGATCCAAGCCTAATGATCTGAGTTCCATCTCTAGGACCCACATGGTGGAACAAGAAAACTACTAAAATTTGTCCTGTGATCTCCATGCACACTCCAGGGGACATACATACATACACACACACTAAACTCAACTTTTTTGTTCCAAAAAAAGGTGGCCAGCACAAAGAATGTACACTGTTGAGGCCTACCCCTCTAGCATAGTCGAAGCCACTTTGTTCCATGCCTGACCCAGAAAAATAGCTTGACTCAGAGCCACACACCCTATGTGTTCTGTATGTTCTGAGATTTGATAATTTTAAGAAATTTCACAACCATAAGCTCCACTTAGGACCAATCAGAATAAAGGTCAGTTAAAACTGTTCTGTGCAGCTAGCCAAAATAGCTTGAATCGGAACCAACCAGCAGGCAATGCTCCCTGCACCTGCACATGAGCTCACTGTGGGTTTTTCCTTTATAAGTTGATCCTGAAAAATGTTCCCGGTGGTTGCTTTTAGCTCCCAAGTCTGAGCCACAGCCTGGATCGGTCAGTCTTGGGTACGCGCTCAATAAACCAGCCCTGTTTAACTGAGACCAGAGTCTGAGTGGTTTGTGTGGTAATTCCCGAACCCCAATATGTACTTGCACACACAGGACTACCCCAACACACATTTCTTACCAGTTCACTGGCAAGAATTAAAACTCCTGAGAGATAATCTTCGACATCCAAATGAAACCCTTTTTCCCGATCTGGTTCAACTAAAAATAAAAATAAAAATAGAAAAAATCAGAATAAAGGACAGTAATGATATGAAAGCAATTTAAGACAAAGAATAAACATACATATACACAAAAATCGTTTCAAGCTTGTTAGGGTGTTCCCACCCTTACCCACTCACAGGGGCTGCTACATTCTTCATGTCACTGCCAAGCCTGACGACCTCAGCTCAGTGCTGGGAACGGACTGGCATAATGGAAGGGGAACCAACACCCAAGCTTTCCTGAGCTCCAAGGGAGCATCACACCTTCCATGCACCCACAGAAATTATTAAATGTAATGTTTTTAAGTAGATAATGCCTAAGGAAGAACACCCAGAGTTGTCCCTCCAGCCAGACACACACACACACACACACACACACACACACACACACCATGAACACATACTCAGAGATAGAAATAGTCTCTCCCTCACCAAAACCTAACCTAATGCACATGATTCTACAGATCACACTGAAACACTTACTGCCAAGAATCTCTGTAACAGCCTCTCGGGTCACCAGGGTCTCCGTTTCCAAATATACCACAAAGGCTGCCAGGAAGACCAGGCGCTGAAGCACAAACCGCCAATGCTCGTGAAACCTGCAGAAAGGGCACAGCATGTACCAAGTTAAGGACTCCACAAGGACACACTCAATATGGCTCATCCCAACAGCCTAGAAATAGGCTTTTTCTACAAACAAAATCTTATGGACAACTCCAATATATAAAACAGACAGAAGCAACTCAGCACTCAAATACATTAAATGGATGTGGCATGAATCTGACACATTTAGAAGTGTGTAGTATTTACCTATAAGTATATAACCAATGAGAAGCACAATCCAATTTTTTTAATAAAATGAAAATTAAAACTAAAGACTCTATTTATCACTTTGACTAAAGGTTTTCAATAGTCTTAAAGACAGAAAGAAGCAACCTAAAGACTATGAATGAGGGTACAGCTGACAGAGTGTTTAGCTTTGTACATAAAAAGCCCTAGGTTCCACTCCACAAACAGCATAAACCAGGCTTGGTGGCATAAACATATGTAATGCTAGCATTCAGAGGGTGAGATGTTCAAGACCAGTGTGGTAGTTTTGAATAGGTCTGGCCCCAGACTCATGTTTGAATGCTTGCTGTCCCACAGGGAATGGCAGTATTAGGAGGTGGAGCCTTATTGAAGGAAGTGTGCCACTGTGGGCCAGGCTTTGAGGTCTCCCATACTCAAGCTATACCCAGTGTGGCTATACCCTTCTGCTACCTATGAATCAAGATGTAGAACTCTCAATTCCTTCTCCAGCACCAGGTGCGCCACCAATCCACCATGTTTTCTGCCCTGATGACAATGGACTGAACCTCTGAAACTATAAGCCAACCCAAATTAAATGTTTCCCTTCATAAGAATTGTCATAGAAGCCGGGTGGTGGTGCACGCCTTTAATCCCAGCACTTGGCAGGCAGTGGCATGCGGATTTCTGAGTTCGAGGCCAGCCTGGTCTACAGAGTGAGTTCCAGGACAGCCAGGGCTACACAGAGAAACCCTGTCTCGAAAAAACAAAACAAAAAAAAGAGAATTGTCATAGAGCCAGGCAATGGCTTATCAATGTGATTCTTTGTTGTTCCTTCTACAAAGATTTCTGCCTATGCGTAAGTAATTATTCAATACCTCTATTTCTCCTTTCTTTAAACAAAAACGTAATGTTATAAATGAGCACTGTTTGTCTTACAAACCTGTAATACTGTTCGGCAGGGAACTTGGTCTTCAGGGACGTCAGATGTGTTTTTACCGTACTGAAATGTTCTCGAGCTTTCAAGCACCTCTTTGGAACTGATCATAAAAGATAACAAAATTTAATAATGAAAAACTTACCAAACTGCCAATACAGTTCTTGCTTAGTGATCTATGGAGTCTATGTGGACATTAGTTAACCAGGGACCATCAGTCCTCAGTCCAAAAACCACTGCTTCTGCCTCCCATAGGGAAAAGAAAAGAGCTTTACTCACTATTCTCAGATTGATAAATTCTACATCACTGCATAAATGACTTTTGGAAACTTGTAAGCTGTGTATCAGAAAAAAACTTCAGCCGGGCGTCGGTGGCGCACGCCTTTTATCCCAGCACTTGAGAGACAGAGGCAAGTGGATCTCTGAGTTCGAGACCAGCCTGGTCTACACAGAGAGTTCCAGGACAGCCAGGACTACACAGAGAAACCCTGTTTCGAAAAAAAAAAAGGAAGAAAGAAAGAAAGAAAGAAAGAAAGAAAGAAAGAAAGAAAATAACTTCAGCTCTTTTATGTTGGCTGCATCTTACAAAGGAATCCATGCCTAACTTGGCATATTAGAATCTCAACAAAAGGCTGACTAATAAACACAAATTTTCGACCATTTTATACCTGGCACTTTATTTTATAAAATATTAATATTAAAAGGCATTCAATCATTAGAAGCATTCATTAAAACACAAAGACTCACATGAGCCAATTGTAATGAAACTCACTGAAGTCTGAGGTTCAGGTGAGAGGAACACAGCTCAACACCAGCCTGGCCAACAAAGCAAGACTTCTGTTCTCTCTCTCTCTCTCTCTCTCTCTCTCTTGAGTGCACACACACACACACCAATAAACTATCATAGCAAAACAACATGCCTATTTAAACCACACTATACACACGTGGAAAAGCAACCAAAATATTAAGACTATCATAAACTCTCAAAATGACCAAACCACTAGTCTCGAATTTTCACTCACAAAAAAGAAAAAAAAAAACGCATAATGGACATTCCTCACATTAAATGACAAAGGCGTACTCAGTATATCCCTTTAGAATGATATGTTGGGTGAAGAAGAAAATTGAAAAAGCAAAGCAAAAAACTTACTGTCCTGAAACCCAGTGCCCTGATGGACCCCTTGAAGTAAGGTCAAAATCTCTCGAGCGGTTTGTTCTAAACTCTGTACGACTTTTCGTATTTCCTAGAGAGAATTAAAGACAAAAACCAGTTAAGGTCAGTGTCATCTTCAGCACACATTCCACGGACATACTCCCACACCCTCACATTCAGTCCCAACTCTCAGACTTTCACCAGAAGGGATTCTTCGGGTGCGAGCCCAAACTCTTCCAGTAATTTCTTCTTGTCACAACCCAAGGAGCTGCTAAGAAGCCTCATATTCTTCAGGTAGCCAGGAAAGAAAAATAGCCACCTGCTCAAAAGCCCAACTGAGACACTATAAAAATAGCCACCTGCTTAAAAACCCAACTGAGACCCTATAAAAATGAAGAGCTGGCAATGAAAATGTTCTGTATAGGACAAAAACTTAAATGCAAGTGATGACTGATTTCCATTTATTCAGTTTACACACATTCTCTGAGCACATTTAGTGACAGGTATTATGCAAACATCAGAGAAGCAAGCAATCCCTTCTAGCAATTTAATAAATAGGACAGGTAAGTTTTTGTTTTTTATTTTTAACTTCTCACGATTTTAGGAGCTAACAGAAAAGCAGTCCTTTACGTTGTAAAGTCAAGATAAAGACTATAAGTTTTGCCCGTCTAATTTCAGCACTGAAAACGCTGAAGGCTACGGTTCAAGTTAGAGGCCACCCAAGGCTACACACATCAAGATCCTGTTCTCATGCGCAAAAGGAAAACAGTCAGAGAGCAGAAAATAAACAAATTCCAGCAAAAGCAGATCATACAACCAAGAGTCCTCAGGCAGGGCAATATCTGGAGTACTAGATGAATAAAAAGTTAAATTCGAACATACACAGTAAGTAACAAGTGTAAATAAAAGGAGAGCGGGGAGAGAGACCTTGTGAGCCACAGTAGAATCTAGATTTTTAAAAATTCTATGTGGGATGAGAAGCTACAGGAGAGCTTTTTGCTTAAAGAAACACCGCAAGTGCTTTAAAAAAAAAAAAAAAATACCAGCAGCCAATATAGAAAAGGTGTGCTGGTTAGCCACGGGCGTTAACCGAGCCTGGGACCAGAATGCTCAAATAGGAAAGATGATTTTCAAAGAAGTACAAGATGCTGAGAAGTCGAATCCGGAACCAAGAGGCGGCCTAACCTAAGCCCATCGGGCCCGAAAACGAGAGACCGAGCAGGACCAGACCAATTGTCCCAGCCTGGCTAGGAAAAGGGGGAAAAAAAAAAAAGGAGATGGGGAGGAAGGGGGCTCGCCTCTCGGATGTCCTGCTCGGCAGCCAAAAAGCCCTGCAGCTCCACGAAGATCTCGCTCACAGACATGGCGCCGGCTGCCCTACAACCAGTCAGCACCGGAGCACCGCCGAACAAGTGCGACCCACAGACAAGAAGCGGACTCGCTCGCAACGCCCGCCGCTGCCGCTGCCGCTGCCGCTGCCGCTGTCGCTGTCGCCACTGCCGCGTCCACCGGCTCTTGCGCCACGGCGGGCGCCGGGGTCTTCCCACACCCGCGGCGCACCGGAGCCCGGGCTGCCCGCCGCAATGCCTGAAGCGCCGCGCGCACAGTCCCGGGCCCCGAGGCCGGGCAGCAGGACTAAGAGCGGGGCCTCGCCTGCTGCCCGCAGGTAGGCATCTCCGGAAACAGCCCTACGAGACCGTGCGCCGGCTGATAGGCAGCTCCGATGGAGGAGCTGGGGACTCGCGGGGGGGCCACTTGGAAAACAGCCGGGTTGGGGCGTGGGGGGTTTGGGGGGGGAGCCTTAGCGACACGTGGCTGGTAGAGGGTGGGGCCAGTGAGTGGCGCGGTTTGCTTAGCCCTAGTCCCTGTAATACCTGTGGACTGCAGTCAAGGGAGGAGAAGTTAAGACTTCGCATGCTGCTCTACAGAGAGCATGCATAAACTGAATGTGAAAGGATGTCGAGAGAATGTAATCCGATAGATAAAAAAATAGAAAAAGACTGTAGTCTAAATATCTATTGAGGGATACAAATATTATCTTCGGGGCTGGAGAGATGGCTCAACGGTTAAGAGCACTGACTGCTCTTCCAGAGGTTCAATTCCCAGCAGCCACATGGTGGCTCACAACCATCCATAGTGGGAACTAATACCCTCTTCTGGTGTGTCTGAAGACAGCTACAGTGTACTCATACAGTGTACATAAAATAAATAAATCTTTTAAAATATATATTAGCTTCAAAAAAGCGTGTTAGTGTAACCTTCAACCAAGGAATACACTTCAACTATGAAAGTGCTTTGGGGCTTTGAAGTCTGCCTGACAAGATCTGACTGACAACTATCCTATCCTCCCAATGAGTATCTTGAAAATCTGGGCGGTGGTGGCGCACGCCTATAGTCCCAGCACTTGGGAGGCAAAGGCAGGCGGATTTCTGAGTTCGAGACCAGCCTGGTCTACAAAGCGAGTTCCAGGACTGCCAAGGCTACACAGAGAAACCCTGTCTCAAAAAACCAAAAGAAAAAAAGAAAAGAAAAGAAAAGAAGAGAAAAGAAAAGAAAGAAAATCTGGTCTTGAGCAGTCTTGAAGAGGCCAGAATTCACCTCCTAGCTCCCGCCAACTGCTTCTCCACCTGATCAGCTAGTCCACTTACTCTGTGAACAAGCTTGGATGGAGTACTGCGAGTTATTTCTTTGAAAGATTCTGTAGTGGAGTAGAGAGCTCTTAGCCATTTGAAAGGGAGAGAGGTTGACAGGGTTGTTAGCAGTTAAAGGTTCGTCACCAAGACTGGCAGTCTGATTGATGGAAGGAAAGAACCAATTCCCACAAGTTGTCCTCTTCAAACACACACACACATACATTCACACACACACCAAGTAAATAAATGTCTAATCTTTGGAGGGCACTCTCATACTCTCCCTCAGCCCAGATTTTAACCTCAAAGAAGAATGGTTCATTCTTCTTTGAAGGAGCAGGAACTAGCCAAGATACTCACTTGTACAAGAACTGGTTTTGATCGTGTTCTGGACCTAGTTGCCTCATAACTTGGATAGGAAGGAATATTCTAAGTGCTCTTTATCTTTCTTTGGAAGCTCTCACTGGAATTTAGATACCTTGCTGGAGCACAGGAGAAGGGCTTCTCCATTCCAACAGCCAATCTCTTGTTTTGTGTTCTTCTGTTTTGTTTTGGTAAAGAATGTGTTAGATCTCAGCACTTGGGAGGCAGAGGCAGGCGGATTTCTGAGTTCGAGGCCAGCCTGGTCTACAGAGTGAGTCCAGGACAGCTAGGGCTACACAGAGAAACCCTCTCTCGAAAAAAAACAAAAAAAAAAAAGAAAAAGAAAAAAGAAATCAAACCTCACAGAGCAAAGCACGGTGGCTGCATCTGCTTGTAAGCTAAGCCCTTGGGGAGCAAGAAGATCCTGAGTTCAAGGGCAGCCTAGGATAACACACAAAGCCATGTGTTCAAAGTGTAACAGAACCATTACTGTCTGGGAGCAGCCTACATCAGCCATACACCAGTTGGACCGTGAATCCCTGCTGTAACTTGGGTCTGGAATTTTCCATGAAGGACTGTGTATTGAAGTCATTATGCTGAGCTCATGGAGCTAGTGGGGGCAATGGAAACTTTATGAGATGGGACATAATAGGAGACCTTTTTTTTTTTTTTTTTGGTTTTTTTCGAGACAGGGTTTCTCTGTGTAGCCTTGGCTGTCCTGGAACTCACTCTGTAGACCAGGCTGGCCTTGAACTCAGAAATCCACCTGCCTCTGCCTCCCAAGTGCTGGGATTATAGGTATGCGCCACCACCGCCCAGCATAATAGTGTAAGATTAAATTTTCAAACTGTACTGTAGGAATTTAGCCGTTAGTTGAACTCAGTGGGAGACCGGCTCCCAGAACCTAAAAACAATGGAAGGCCAGTTCCCAAGAACCCAGAAACAAGGGAACCAAGACAACCTGGCCCAAAACAGTTGCCAGGTGGGTAGCCCACCCCTGGACCCTAGCACGAGCCAGCACCAATCAGAAATCACCCTGTACCTTCCCCTTACCCCAGTCTTCCCTTTTGCCCCAGCAACTGCACAGAAATAAAAAGCTGCCTAAGACCTTGCTCGGGGCCAGACTCCTCTACCCCTGCGAGGAATTTGAGTCTCGCCCTAGCTAGCTGGAATAAAAAGCCTCTTGCAGATTGCATCAGGTCCGTGTCTTGGTGGTGTGTGGGGTCGTCGCTCCCAGGATTTGAGTGTGGGGGTCCCTCCGGGAATCTCACAATAGGAGATCTTAAGTGTCTAATGCCCCCCGGGGTACCCTGTCCTGCAGGGATAAGGAGCACGAGACATCCGCCCCTTCCTAAATGATTTTGAATCAGGCCTTTGTTTATTTACTTTGAAGGAAAGTTACATTGGGTAGGGATAAACAGACAAAACGTTACAAGAGATTGAGAGGAGGAACAACCTTTTATCCTGAGTGAATGTTAATTGCCACTAAGTCCTGAGCCTAGATAAACCCATGCCAATATTACAGAGAAAGTCTGAGACCCCTGGGCTAAAAACCCCAAAGTAAAAAATGTCTTTAAGCCAAAGCCTCCAAGGCAGAATTATAAAATTACCTTCCTAAACCAGTGGGAGAAAAGGCAGGATTCCCATGCCTTGCCTCGGAGTAGCTGCTTTTATAGACCTGAATGGCGTCATAACTGTCAGATGGCTAAGACTGCTTCTAATTGGTCAAGCCAAATGAGACACAGCTGGCCACGCCCCCAGCCTGTCAGTTCAGCTTTCTGAAGCTGCCAACTGCCGCTTGGCTTTTGTCTTAAAGAGACATGCTCACTACACTTAAGTCCCTGTCATTGGAGGTGTATCCCTAGTGGTACTGCGGGACTCTGGTTCCTTCCTTGCTCCTTATTCCTTTCTCCCTTCTTTACCGTTCTTCTAGGGCTCACATAGGCCAGGATGGCTCCAAACTTGCCATGTAGCTAAGGATGACCCTGCCTTCCCCTCCCAAGGATCAAGATCGCAATCCAGGAGCACTGTGCTTCTTCTCCCTCTCCCCCTCCACTTCCCCTCTTCCTCCCTCTCCCTTCCTCACTCTTTCTTTGACAAGATCTTGCTTTATAGCTCAAACTGGCCCGGGTGCAGATCACATTGACGCTGACCTCAGTGTCCTTCTGCCTCAGCATCCTGAGTAGCACGGCTCCATGCAGCATGCTTAGGGCCTCTTTCTTGTTCACCACCCAGTGGTAAAGGGAGCTGCTTTGCTCCTTCACGTGGTTTATGAAGATGTGCTCCCTCACCACGGGTTCAAAGTAACAAAGCTAACACACTGTGGACTGGACCTCTCCGAACTGTGAGCCAAAATTGCCCCCTTTCTATCCACAACTTCATAGCTCAAATGTTTACTATAGCAACACTAAGCAGTCTGCAAAACAACTTGGGCCAGCAACGGGAAAGAGCCCAGCATAGCTGTACCAGCTAACACCATCACTTTCTCGGTCAAGAGCAACCAAAGTCTAACAGACCCAACCCTCACTGCCAACAATGACGAGTTGTTTATTGAACTGGACGAGGCCAGGACGAGGCCTTGTGGACACAGGAACAGTCCGGAGGACTTGACACTGTGCCATGCTGTATTCAGCCTCTTGTCCCTCAGAACCTTGTCAAGACTAGATTCCCCACTCTTCCTGCAGTTATTGCCCAGAGAGGATACAGTACCTCAAGGCCTCAGGACACAGAGACCTCAATACATAGCAGTTTCACTACTTCAAAGTCAAAGTTGATTTTTCATTAAATGTTATCCCAGCACTCAGGAGTCAAAGGCAAATCTCCAAGTTCAAGGCTAGCATGGTTATAGAATGACTTTTAGGACAGTAAGGAGCACATAGAGAAACACTGTAAAGAAAAACAAAACAAAATGTTTTGGGACAAGGTCTTTTTTTTTTTTTAGATTTATTTATTTATTATATGTAAGTACACTGTAGCTATCTTCAGACACCCCAGAAGAGGGTATCAGATCTCATTATGGATGGCTGTGAGCCACCATGTGGTTACTGGGATTTGAACTCATGACCTTCAGTAGAGCAATCAGTGCTCTTAACCACTGAGCCATCTCTCCAGCCCTGAGACAAGGTCTTGATCTGTCACCCTGACTGGCCTGGGATTTGCTAAGTAGACCAAGATGAAATTCAGAGATCTGATTGTCAAGTTCTGTGATACATACGTGTGACATCACATCTGAGACCTAATTTTTTTGAACTTTTTTATTCTCTCTCTCCCTATCTTAGTTAGGGTTTCTATTACTGTGAAATGTTATTATGATCAAGGCAACTGTTAAAAGGAAAACATTTTGGGGCTAGAGAGATGGCTCAGTGGTTAAGAGCACCGACTGCTCTGCTGAAGGTCCTGAGTTCAAATCCCAGCAACCACATGGTGGCTCACAACCACTCATAATGGGATCTGACGCCCTTTTCTGGTGTGTCTTCAGACAGCTGTCTGAAGACAGCTACGGTGTACTTACATATAATAAATAAATAAATCTTAAAAAAAAGGAAAACATTTCATTGTGACGGGCTTACTGTTTCAGAGGTTTAGGTCATTATTGTTATGCCCAGTTTGCAAGACTCCCAAGAGACCACCAGGGACCACAACTCCAATGCAAGCACATGGGAGTCTTTATTTGAATTCAGACTCAGGCCACAATCCTCCCTGAGCAACAGGTTAGGAAAGTGACACTCTGATCTAGGGGCCTGGGAAAATTTGGGAAAAAAATATAGGGAAAATTTGCAAGCCGGGGCTTCTGAGCCTTGGTATTACATAATTGAGTAAATAGGTAAAAGAATTCTTTTCTATTCATATGTAATTTTTTATTGGATATTATATTTGCATTTCAAATGTTATCCTGTTTCCTGGTTTACCCCCTGGAAAGCCCCCTATCCCATCCCCCCCATTCTCCTGCTTCTATAAGGGTGGTCCCCGAACAGCCCACCTACTGCCTCCTCCCCACCCTCGAACTCCTGAACAATGGGGCAATGAGCCTTCACAGGACCAAGGGCCTCTCCTCCCATTGATCAAGGCCATCCTCTGCTACATATGTGGCTGGAACCACAGGTCCCTCCATGTGTACTCCTTGATTGGTGGTTTAGTCCCTGGAAGCGCAGGGGGTTCTGGTTGGTTCATATTGTTGTTCTTCCTATGGGGTTGCAAACCCCTTCAGCTCTTTCACACTTTTCTCTAACTCAGGACCTTCGGAAGAGCAGTCAGTGCTCTTACCCGCTGAGCCATCTCTCCAACCCCAAGCCCCTGATTTTGTTGATTCTTTGTATAGTTCTTTTTGATTCTACTTGGTTGATTTCAGTCCTGAGTTTGATTATTTCCTGCTGTCTATTCCTCTTAGGTGTATTTGCTTCTTTTTGTTCTAGAGCTTTCAGGTGTGCTGTTAAGCTGCTAGTGTATGCTCTCTCCAGTTTCTTTTTGGAGGCTCTTAGAACTATGAATTTTCCTCTTATCAGTGCTTTCATCTTGTCCCTTAAGTTTTGGTATGATGTGCCTTCACTTACATTAAATTCTAAAATGTCTTTAATTTCTTTCTTTATTTCTTCTTTGACCAAGTAATCATTGAGTAGAATGTTGTTCAGCTTCCATTTATATGTGTGCTTTCCATTGTTTTTGTTGGTATTTAAGACCAGCCTTAATCTGTGGTGATCGGATAGGATACATGGGATTATTTCAATCTTGTGTCTGTTGGGGCCTGTTTTGTGACCGATTATATGGTCATATTTGGAGAAGGTACCATGAGGTGCTGAGAAGAAGGTATATTCTTTTGATTTAGGATGAAGTGTTCTATAGATATCTGTTAAATCCATTTGATCCATAACTTCTGTTAGTTTCACTGTGTCTCTGCTTAGTTTCTGTTTCCATGATCTGTCCATTGCTGAGAGTGGGGTATTGAAATCTCCCACTATTATTGTGTGGTTGAATGTGTGCTTTGAACTTTAGTAAGGTGTCTTTTATGAATGTGGTTGCCCTTGCATTTGGAGCATAGAGGTTCAGAATTAAGAGGTCATCTTGGTAGAATTTTTTTTCCTTTGACAAGTATGAAGTGTCCTTCCTTATCTTTTTTGATGACTTTGGGTTGAAAATCAATTTTATTTGATATTAGAATGGCTACTCCAGCTTGTTTCTTGGAACCATTTGCTTGGAAAATTTTTTTCCAGCTTTTTATTCTGAGGTAGTGTCTGTCTTGGTCACTAAAGTGTGTTTCCTGTATGAAGCAAAATGCTGGGTCCTATTTATGTATCTAGTCTATTAGTCTATGTCTTTTTTGTTTGTTTGTTTTGTTGTTTTTGTTTTTGTTTTTCAAGACAGGGTTTCTCTGTGTAGCCCTGGCTGTCCTGGAACTCACTCTGTAGACCAGGCTGACCTCGAACTCAGAAATCTGCCTGCCTCTGCCTCCCAAGTGCTGGGATTAAAGGCATGTGCCACCACTGCCCAGCAGTCTATGTCTTTTTACTGGGGAATTGAGTATATTGATGTTAAGAGATATTAAGGAAAAGTCATTGTTGCTTCCTGTTATTTTTGTTGTTAGAGGTGGAATTATGTTTGTGTGGCTATCTTCTTTTGGGTTTGTTGAAAGAAGATTACCTTCTTGCTTTTTCTTCGGTGTAGTTTCCCTCCTTGTGTTGGAGTTTTCCATCTATCATCCTTTAAAGGGATGGATTTGTGGAAAGATATTATACAAATCTGGTTTTGTCATGGAATATCTTGGTTTCTCCATCTATGGTAATTGAGAGTTTTGCTGGGTATAGTAGCCTGGGCTGGCATTTGTGTTCTCTAGGGTCTGTATGACACCTGCCCAGGATCTTCTAGTTTTCATAGTTTCTGGTGAGAAGTCTGGTGTAATTCTGATAGGTCTGCCTTTATATGTTACTTGACCTTTTTCCCTTACTGATTTTAAAATTTGTTCTTTGTTTAGTGCATTTGGTGTTTTGATTATTATGTGATGGGAGGAATTTCTTTTCTGGTCAGTCTATTTGGAGTTCTATAGGCTTCTTGTATGTTCATGGGCATCACTTTCTTTAAGTTAAGGACGTTTTCTTCTATAATTTTGTTGAAGATATTTACTAGCCTTTTAAGTTGGGAGTCTTCACTCTCTTCTATACCTATTTATCCTCAAGTTTGGTCTTCTCATTGTGTCCTGTATTTCCTGGATGTTTTGGGTTAGGAGCTTTTTGCTTTTTGCATTTTCCTTGATTGTTGTGTCAATGTTTTCTATGGTGTCTTCTGCCCCTGAGATTCTCTCTTCTATCTCTTGTATTCTGTTGGTGATGCTTGCATATATGACTCCTGATTTCTTTCCTAGGTTTTCTAACTCCAGGATTATTGCCCTTTCTGATTTCTTTATCATTTCTAGTTCCATTTTTAGATCCTGGATGGTTTTGTTCAATTCTTTCACCTGTTTAGTTGTGTTTTCCTGTAATTCTTTAAGGAATTTTTGTGTTTCCTCTTTAAGGACTTCTAGCTGTTTACCTGTGTTCTCCTGTATTTCTTTAAGGGAGTTAGCTTTTCTGGTGTGATGGTGTATCCAGGACTTGCTATGGTGAGAGAATTAGATTCTGATGATGCCAAGTAACCTTGGTTTCTGTTGCTTATTTTCTTGTGCTTGCCTCTCACCATCTGGTTATCTCTAGTGTTACATGCCCTTGCTGTCTCTGACTGGAGCCTGTCCCTCCTGTGATCCTGGTTGTGTCAGAACTCCTGAGAGTCAAGCTGCCTCTGGAATCCTGAAATCCTGGTATGACCAAGCTCCTGAGATCTGTGATCCTGTGATCCTGATCGTGTTAGAGCACCTGGGATTCGAGCTTCTTCTGGGTGTTGTGGGACTGGGTGCAGAGCTAATGCCCAAGGTCTGCTCAGATCCCCAGCTCAGACCAGAAGTGGGGTAAAGGAATGTTAACCTTCAAACTGATAGTGTTTGTTCAGACAACAAGGAGAGACCACACATCTGAAAAGGGGCATCTTTGACTTGGAATGATTAACTCATCCCGTTATCATGACCAGTTTTTCCTGTTGTGGCAACCTGCTCATATCTGTTACGTCTATTTTTGACTGCTGAGAATGCTTGGTGATCTCTTTCCCAAAGCTTAAGGCTGGGGGTTGTTCCAAGGACAGCAGACAAAAGCTTTCTGCTTTCTCCAAGGACAGCGGGTTAAAATAGAGTTTAGAGGACAAGATGGAATCTGTCCTGCAGCTTTTCGTCTCTTCATTATCATCATGGTATCGTGCAGGCAGACATGGTACTGAAGCAGGAGCTGACAGTATCTTGATCCAAAGGCAGCAGAAGGAGACTGTGACACCGGGTGTAGCTTAAGCTTATATCAGACCTCAAATCCCCGCTCCACAGTGACATACTTCTTCCAATAAGGCCACATCTAATAGTGCTACTCCCTATGGGCCAAGCATTCAAACATTTGAGTCGATGGGGGCCATACCTATTCACACCACCACTCTTCTTCTTCTTTTGTATGTTTGTGCATGCACGTGCACACACACACACACACACACACACACACACACAC
>JADRCC010233295.1:0-10841 GCA_019843855.1 Hylomyscus alleni
AAAAAAAAAAACAAAACAAAACTGAACTTAAGTTCCCCTTTTTCAGCTAAAAGAAGGGAAATGATGTGAGATGATTTTTTTTTTTAATTTTTATTTTTTTGTTTTTTGTTTTTGTTTTTTTCGAGACAAGGTTTTTCTGTATAGCCGTGGCTGTCCTGGAACTCACTCTGTAGACCAGGCTGGCCTCGAACTCAGAAATCCGCCTGCCTCTGCCTCCCAAGTGCTGGGATTAAAGGCAGGCACCACCACCGCCCGGCTTGTTTTTATTTTTTATCATTAGTGTTATCTGTGTGCACAAGCACACACACTGAACATTGTGTTTGAAAATCAGGGACAACGTTCTGAGGCTGGTTTTCTCCTTCCGCAGTGGATTCTGGGGAATAAACTTAGATCATCAGGCTTGAGTGTCAAATGCACACCTGCTAATCCATCTTGCCAGCCCCGTATTTCAATACTATCTCTTAGTTTCTAAAACATAGCTAAGGTTCTATTATCTTTAAAAAGGTTATTTCAGTTAATCTATGAGAAGCAATTTTCATCTTATGACTTAGAAATGAAGGTGTGAGGCCAGTAAACAGTAGTTTAAATAACTGGCAAATGATTAGAAGTTCACAATCATGAACACACAGAGAAAGAGAATTTATGTCTATCAGTTATATAATACACAAAGCTTTTTGTGTGAACTGAAGAAAATTCAAATGTGCATCAAGAAGCAACTGAAGAACTTAATTATTTAGAGTGGAAACACATGAATAACCAGAAAGAGGGCAAACAAGCTGGAGTTGATAGGTTGGTGCTGTTTTCCAGCACTTAGAAGGCTGAGGTAGCCAACTGAGCTTAAGGCCAACTCAGTGACACAGTAGATCTGATTTCAAAACAAACAACCCGAACCAAGCGAACCAAGCAAGCAAAACTCCAAACCAAAACCATTCAACAGCCATCAACAAAACAAACACCCCAGCCAGAAGGAGAACGGGAAGGACAGACCCAGATAAAGATGTGGCCCAGACAGAAGCACTATTATACAACTATTATTGTATTATTTGTTTTCTGGGGGTACGGCAAATTGTTCTACTACAAACTACATTTAAAACAAAGTACCTTTTGGTGGTGATGGCAACATGGGTGTGGCGGCTAAAATCTCTCCTCACCCAGGAGACAAGCCTTCAGGCCCATCTGTGAACGACTATCTAGACTAGGTTAACTGAGGTGGCAAGTTCCCCTTACAGTGCCTGGGCAGGGGTCTTGGGCTGACTTAAAAGGAGAAAGAAAGCTGAGGGTCAGCGTTCACTCTGCCTGACTGAGTGCAACGTGACCTGCTTTCTCAAGTTCTTCTTCCTACCACTCCCCTGCCTTGGTGATAAACTTACCCTCAACTATGAGCTCGTGTTTGAAGGGATTCATCATACCAACAAAGAAAGAAACTAATACAGTGGGTGTGTCCATAAGTCCAAACCCATCATAATGTATACATTAAATATGTGGAATGTTTGTACATTATGTATCAATAAATCTTATAGTTTGCAAAGGCAAAATACTGACATATTTGTTTCACATCACCCATAGAGGTTTGGATGTGGTAGATATAAACTATTTAATTACTTTAAAGATTTGTACTGTTGCATAATAGAGACATTACATTGAGGTTTCCCATAATTTAAGTGAATTAGATCACTACATTTCTTTGGTAGGGCTCATCAGTTAAGAGCATGTGCCACTCTTTCAGAGGACCCGAGTAATGTTCCCAGTACCCGTACTATGACGCTCACAACTACCAGTAACTTCAGCTCCAGGAAATTCATACCTCTGACTTCTGAGAGCACTGTCACTAGTGCAAACAACCACACGCAGACACACACAGATACTTAATTTTAAAAAGGGGGGGATAGGTAACTCGAGCATTCTATTCACTGACTGGGTCAGCCCTATTTAAGTCTCTTTCAGACACCAATTGCCTGTGACTATCTTTTACAGCCCACCTATCAGTTTCCTTCCCCCGAAGCTACAGTGCTGTTACAGCTATGGTTTAATAAAGCATGGAGGGTCACAAGGGTCCCCTGGGAGGAGAGGATACACACAGTTCATTCTAGGAAGCAGAAACTGCAATCCATGACAAAGGCACGATGCTGAAAGCATAGAACATGGTTCTTTCTGTCTCCACTAGCAGTTTATTGTTAAAATTATGTTACTTTTAATCTCAATCTTAGTATTTTTGGGTGGCTTCAGTCCATAGGTGATTCAACACAAGCTGTTCATAAATACAAACTGTTCATAATTTCCAACCTCTGGTAGAAGCAACATTGTATATGCTTGACAGCTTAAAATATGATACTTAAAGTGATGGTTAAAGGAGAATCTTGACGCACCATGGTGGGGGTCTGTGTGGGGGGAGGGAGGAAGGACTGGGGGGAGGCTGCCCTCTCAGAGGGGAGATGGGGGTAGGGGGAGGAACTCTTCAAGGGGGAAACCAGGAGGGGGCAGCACTTGAGATGTAAATAAATAAATAAATAAATAAATTAATTAATTAATAATAAAAAAAGATAAAATGGCAACATAGTAGTAGATTCAGAATTTAAAACCTGTTCCCCTGAAAACAAATCCAATTTTAATTTTAATTATATAGTACCCTAATACTTCAAGGCCAGACATGGTGTGCCACCACATGGCTATATTCTAGGGTGAACTGAGTCAGTGATTCTCATGATCCCAAACAGTCTGCAATTTGGAGTTATATAATTTAATATTCAACTCTTTTCTATCTGTATATAGTATATGTCATTAATATTTTGTATTAGCACTTATTTTATCAATATCTAGAAAATGTGGTTTGTCTATGTTTTCTATTTTTCAGATGGACTGAAACATCATACAGTCTATCTCTGTACCCTAATATTAAAAATGTCTGGTTAATAAGCAGAGACTTTAAAATAGGTCCTTATGATTTTTTTAAATTTCATTTTTACATTTTGTAATATATCCCTTTTGTTTCTAATTATACTAATTTGAGCCTTCTATTTGTTTCTTTTGTTAATTTGGTTTATTAATTAAGGTTGGTTTGTCAGTCTCCCTAAAATATAAAGTGATTCCTAATGATACTTTGCTATACCCATAGATTAGTCCCTAGCCCAGTTGTCATCAGAGAGGCTTCACGCAACAACTGATGGAAACAGATGCAGAGACCCACAACCAAACATCAGCAGGAGCCTTAGCTCTGCAGAATCCTGTGGAAAAGGAGAAAGAAGGATTGCAGGAGCCAAAGGGCAAGGACACCACAAGAACATGCCCACAGAATCAACTTAGGAGGGCTCACAGATCTCACTGAGACTGAACCAACAACCAGGGAGCCTGCATGGACTGACGCAGGCCTTCTGCACATATGTTACAGTTATGTAGCTTGTCTTTTGTGAGACTTCCTAATAGTGGGAGTAGGGGCTGTCTCTGACTCTTTTGCCTCCTTTTGGGACCCTTCTCTTCCCACTGGGTCACCCTGTCCAGCTTCAATATGAGGGGAGGTGTCTAGTCTTACTGCAACTTGATATGCCATGCTTCGTGGATATCCAAGGAAGGCATGCACTTTTCTGAGGAGAAATGGAGAGGGAGTGGATGGAGGGGGATATAGAGGGGAGGTGGGAGAGGGGCTGGGAGCAGAGGGGGGGGGAAGTGTGGTGAGAATGTTAAAAAAGGAAAAATAAGTCTGTCACTCTTGTTATCATAAAACACTAGGGAGGATCAGAGATCTGGGAAAAAAGAAAGAATATGATTAACCTATACTGCATGTCAAATAACATACAAAGTAAAAGATTATATTTAGGAATACACACGCACACACACACATATACACATATATATGTACATACACACATATATGTTCATATACCTATATGCATACAATAACAATTACTGAAAAAAAGGCTATGAGCCAGAAGAGGAGTAGGGAGGACTATATGGAAGGGTCTGGAGAGAGGAAAGGAAATAAAAAAAAATATTATATTATAAATCTCAAAAAAATTAGTAAAAAATATGTTGTATAAGAAGTCAAAAGTCCAAGGAAAATAAATGAACAAAGTAAAGATCTAGTTCTCTACATAACTTTAAAAAAAAAAGGATAATCTCACCACCCATTTAAACCACCAAGGAAGCTTCTATATTTATTTATTTAATGTATATATGTATATGGGTGTTTGGCCTGCATGTATGTCTGTGTACCACGTGCATGCCTAGTATCTGCAGAGACCAGAAGGAATCAGATCCGCTGGAACTGAAGAAAACGAAAGTTCTGAGCTGCCATGTGGTTACTGAGAACCAAACTCTGGATCTAAGGAAGAGTAGCAGTGCTCTTAACCACTGGGTATTCCTAGTAGTTCTCAACTGCCTTGTGTGTAAATGATGGAAGAATAAACAACACAGGTAACACTGGTACAAAACAAGTTTCTAAAAGAAAAACCAAAACCAATGTTTAAGAAGGAAGACTAACTAGCAAATTCTCATACTACTTGAAACCAAAGTGTTACTCTTGCAATTTTAATTATGTAAAATGAATATGAAATTAATCAAATAAGATAGTATTGTTCAACAATTAAGTATTTTTTAATTTCATCTAGGTATAATGTGGCTAAGCTAATTTTTTTCCTAACTCCTTTGTTCTGTTAAAAGTACGGTGTATTAAGTTTGGTGTGGTGGTGCACACCTGTAACTGCAGCAGCAGAGAGGATAAGGGTGGATGGAGCCTGAGGTACACAACAAGGCCCAATCAACAAAATGTATAAACACTTGCCACAGTCTATCACAGCATTATATACATCAACACATACACTCTGTGTTCTGAGTACTGCATTAACAGTACTTTTTTCTACAATCTAAGTAAATGCTTTTCAATTTTAGAAAGTAATTCTTATGCTTGTTTTAATTTTTGAAATAGGGTTGCTGTGTAGCCCAGGCTGGCCTCCACCTTACTGTGTAGCCCAGGCTGGCCTCCACCTTATAGTCCTCTTGCTTTAGCCTTCTACTACTGAGATCAAAGGCATGCACCGCCATACCTGAGTGAAAGAAATCCTGAATGAAGTCATTCTTCAAGGTCCTAGGCCTTAAATCTCTACTCCGGACAAACATTCTTGGGGGAATTAATCTAACATAATAGCTCTCATCACCCACAAACACATGTCTAACGGACTCCTATTTCCTACCTGGGTCATGTCCCACTATTACTAAAACCAATTCCTTGATTCTCCCCCTTAAGTTTCCTCAGATTAACAGAGAAGGTTTTCATTCTTCCAGGTGCTCCATCCAATACTCCTCGAGTCTTCCTATCACACCCTCAAGCCCAACCATCAGCGAACCCCACATTTTCCCTCATTCTTACTGGCCTCAACATGGTCGTGAAGATAATGTTGGCTATCCCCAACCTGTTCTCAATCTGACTATTACAACATTCTCATGGATGACGGTCTTGATTCTTCTTTTGCAGATTTATGTTCCCTTCACCAAACAGCAATCAGAGGTCCCTTTGGGAAAGTGAACCACATCTTTAGAGCCATGTCTGTACTCAAAATCCTTTTTAAAAATGTTCAACAGAGAGGAAACAAAGCTCAGCAAGCTCGCTGGAACCTCTCCCTGCTAAATTTTTAACCCTATCTCCTAATTTCCCCTTGTTCTCCAGCCACAGAATTTCTTGCTGTTTTGCAGGCAAGTCAAAACTTCTTTTGCTTTCTTTATTCATTCTTCCCCCAAATATATGTAGAGCTCATTCCCTTATTCTTTTCATACATTTGCTTGATTACCAGCTTATCAGACCATCCTATATGAAAAAATTCATACCATTCACCTTGTTTAATGTTTCTTCATAACTACACAATATATTGGCCCTCTCCTGCAATTAAAATAAAAGCTCTTAGAGAGCAAATGCTTCTGTACTCGTCTGCATGCTGTTACACCACATCATGTGGATCAAGGTTCCATTAAGGAGCTGTTAATAAATGAACTTTTGTCAAAATAAAGCATATCCTCCAAACATTCTCATCTAGTTCTCATGCAAGAATGCCAGACTAGGCTCTTCTCCTACTAGGCTGGAAAAATTACCTACCCTGTCTTGTCTTAGTAAGAGGTTCTGATGAACACCATGACCAAAGTGACTTTGGAAGGAAAGGGTTTAACTGGCTTACACTTTCACATTGTAGTCCATCACTGAAGGAAGCCAGGACAGGAACTCAAACAGGGCAAGAACCTGGAAGCAGGAGCTTATGCATAGGCCATGGAGGGGTGCCGCTTACTGGTTTGCTTCCCATGGCTTGCTTGGCCTGCTTTCTTACAGATTCCAGGACCACCAGCCCAGGCATAGCACCATCGAAAATGGGCTGAGACCTCCTCCATCAATCACTTATTAAGAAAATGCCCTACAGGCTTGTCTACAGCCTGACTTTATGAAGGCAATTTGTTAATTGAGGTTCCCTTCTCTCAGATGACTTTAGCTTCTGTCAAGTTGACATAAAAGTAGCTAGTGGATGTCTCATCTCTATTTCTATTATGTATGAGTGGGGACAACTGGGCTTACTTCATAAATACTGATAATGTTGAAATCTGTCTGAATGCTCTGACTCCAAATACAGAGCATTATTGTCACGAGATGTCTTAGACAACTGGGCCAAGTACTTAAAATAGAAGTGATTTTTGGAAATCTGCTCTGTGCCTGCTATTCTTCTTACGAGAAAAGAACCATATAGCTACATGACTGTATTCTCCTGCTCTCCTAGTATACAGGAGGGCATAAGGTTAGAGGTCACTGGTAGGCTGAGATATTACTTTAAAATATTCTGAAAACTTGTATTTAACTCTACAAGTGTTTCTCTCTAGAAATTAAATTTAGTTTTATATAGTAGATCTGTTTCTCCTGTTTCTGCTATTTATTTTTGTAAATGTATTTAAAAATCTAATCTCCTTCCCTAATCTCATTTTCTCCAAAGAGTTTTATGGAAGAAAGCATTTTTTTTCCTGTGTATTTTGTTTTCTTAGGTACTTGTGATGAGAAATTAGAAGAGACCTGGAAATAGATCATGTTTATACCTTGCTCATTTATGCCCGTGTCTTCTTTGTCTGGTGGGATAAATATTCTGAACATCTGAGAGGTAAGATGCCCACTGGAGAGTAATACGGTGTAGAATTCAAATACAGAAGAAATGGGTCTTAGGCAGAGGGAAGAATTTCCTTTGGAGATTAACTTGCATATCACTTGTGGGCAGTCAAGAGGAGAGGTAACAGATCATGGGAGGAGTGGATAAGGAGAGAGATATTTGCTGTGTAGAATGATGAAGCAGTGACGAAGGATTTATAGAACTATTGTTGGCTAACACTGTCAGCTAACTGACATTAGATATCACCAACATAGTAGCACAGTAGCAGAGCAGCAAACCATCATCTGTGGCTAGTTTTACTCGACAATACTCACTACCTTAGGTCAGAGAATATAAATTCCTGGACTAATCTAGAGTTGGGAAAAACATCAGTCAAATATTCCCAAGACCCACGACTATACTAACAACAGTATCAATTAAGTAATCATTGTCTGCAAATGGCTAATTTTAAAAACAATTACAATTAAAATGTTAGAAAACAATACCTTTCACTCTAAAGCATTTATAGTCAAAGATTTGTGGAGTGGAATATTTTCCTAGACGTGTATACCTCTTCTTTTAAACCTTTGTCTAGCAGTGTAAGGTCCTGGCTTCAATCCTCAATACTTCATTTTCCTTTTTTTTCAATTTGGAAATCAACAACCTTTAAAAATCTGTACTTTAAGATTTGTTTGAGCTGACACTCATTTACAGTTATGAATATAATTGAAAACACATTTGAATAGAGATTTGAATAAACAAATTCTCAAAAGCATAAATAAATAAACAATATCTCACAGTGCTGGTTCTACACAACGGGATACCCACTAAACACTAGATTTCCTATCTAATTCCAGGAAGCCTGGCTTCCTATTTTAAAATGATGTTTTTATTATGTTTAATTAGGCCTACTGGTGTGTGTGGGTGTGTGTGCACATGCATGCAGATGCCTGCAGAGGCCATGCCTTCAGATTCTCTTGGTGTTGGAGTTACATACAGGCGGATGTGAGCTGCTTGATAAGGGTACTGGGAACCAAACTTGGTTTGTAACTGCTAAGCCACCTCTCTTGCCCCTGTCTGTCTTTTAAATTAGAAGTAGGTTGTGAATGTTTTAACTCCAAAATATCTTATCACTGCTTACTGGATAAAAGTAACCATGCAAGCAAACTGCCCTCCCTGAGGGTCAGGAAAGAAGACAGCTCTAGAGGACCCTCAATGCTTTGTCCTAACACGTCACTAGAAGGAACTGGGTAACAGCGATCTCCAAACGAAGATAAGACTACGAAATGAAGCTCAACATCCAACCTTCCTTGTATTCCAGAAAGGGAAGAAGAGGTGTTTGTGAACAAGATGTTGTACGTACATGCATGCCACACTGGGGCCATCTAATCAAGTATATCTACCTGCTACGACTTTTAAGCATGTGTTTCAGACTTGCTAGAATAAGCATGAATTGCAGATAACGACCTACTCGTTTTAGAATGTTGACTTGTTTTCCCTGTAAGCCCACTTAACCCCATGGTACCTGGGGCCCCTTGCTGCCTTTCCTTTTCTTTATGCATACCCACAGCTTGAAGAACCTTCTGCACACTGGTTGACTCATGACTTATTATGTTCCAGCATAAATCTCTTTTCTCTTCGTTTATAAGCCAGGTATCTCTACTTGGCTCCTTCTTAGACACAACTCCTAACATGTCCGGGAAGCTGCTGCAGGCATGTGAACCTCCTCATTTATGTGTGTATTTTAACCCATCAGGGCAGCACTCAACTTTCTAAGCTGAAACCTTTGGAGCTGGTGGATTCTCCTCAATATAGATCTACCCCAGGTAATCTTTCAGATAAACTACCAGAACTCTTTTATGTTCATTTCTTTACTATTATTTTCTCCTTTTTTCTGTCTATCCACCACATGCCTAAAAATCAGCCCAAACAAAACTAATCTATAGGCTAGAACTGGCTCCTAAAGCAATAAATGAAGTCTTGATTTCCATAATTTTTGTTTGCCCTTCTTCCTTCATACACCACATACTTAAGTTTAAGATGCACTTACCATGCATATAACCTAGAACTTAAGTCTTACTATCTCCCTTCCCACAAGCTTTTCCTTCTGCATTTCTCTCTCATTACAGTGTCCTTAACTGCCCCCTACTCACCTCCATCGCCACCATTTGCACGTCACCCCTTGATCTGCTATGCTGGGAATGAACCAAGGGCCTCAAATATGCTGTACTGCTGAGCTGAGCTACATCTCCAGTTCTAACACCTTTCTTTTTCAAATTTCAGAATTTACTTGTGTATGTGTATGCATCTGTGACTAGTCTGTGTGGTGTCACAGTGCATATGTGCAAGTCAGAGGATAACTTTTGGGAACTGGTTCTTGCTTTCTACTCAAGGAAGGGTCTCTAGTTTCTGCCTTCCTATATAACCTGTATAAGACAGGATTCTCCTGTCTGCTTGTCATCTCAGTAGGAATGCTGGAGTTAAATGTGTGTCCACAGCATCTAGCTTTTAAGTGGGTTCTGAGGATTAAATCAAGATGTCAGGTTGTACAGAGTAAGGACTTTTACCCACTGGCCATCTTGCCTGTCCCCAACCCCTTTTTAGAGTTCTTGGGGTAGCCAGATGGTTCAGCATGTGCCACTGGACCTGGTTCACTGGCAAAAGCTCTTTTGTGTAAGTCCAGAAACTTGAACTTGATCCTGGGAACATACATAAAAGTGGAAGACATTGCCAGGCAGTGGTGGCGCATGCCTTTAATCCCAGCACTTGGGAGGCAGAGGCAGGCGGATTTCTGAGTTCGAAGCCAGCCTGGTCTACAGAGTGAGTTCCAGGACAGCCAGGGCTATACAGAGAAACCCTGTCTCGAAAAACCAAAAAAAAAAAAAAAAAAAAAAAAAAAAAAAGGTGGAAGACGTCCATGTTATGTTTATACATTTGAGCAAAGATTACTTACATGGATGTTCACTACAGAACTTAAAGGGTGTGCATAAATGTGTATGAACTATATAAAAAGTGAGGTTTATATTTACTGGTTACCAAAAGAAATAGACACAAGGCCTTGCTGTATAGCCCGGGTTAGCCTCAAACTCAGAATCTTGTCTCTGCTCCTGAGTTTAGGAATTACAGGAAGTATGTCATCATAGTGGCTCACAAGGTAATTTGTAAGTGGCAAAGAATTATAATAAAGTATGTGATAATGTTGATTTAAAAAAAAAAAACTAAATCCTTCCTTTCAGAACTATTCAGAATCCAATTTCATCTCTAGTCAATGCTAGACAGCAAGCTCTTAGAGTCTGTTCAGTATGTCCTGTACATTGGCTCCTATAAAGATAATAGAGGCCAAACTACTTCATGATTACAGTCTTGATTTCCACCATTTTGTTTGTTTACTCTGCAGCTTAAGGGGAGGAAGCTCAGGGTTTTGTTGTTGTTTGGTTGGTTGGTTTTTGAGGCAGCATCTCATATAGCACAGGCTTCAAATTTGCTATATAGTTGAGTCACTTCATAATCCTGGGCCACCCAAACTGGCTTATTTAATACTTTGGATTAAACAAGGCTTACCTATCAAGCATGACAGGTAAGAATTCTACCAACTAAGCCAGGCAGTGGTAACTCACACCTTTAATTCCAGTTCTTGGGAGGCAGAGGCAGGTGGATATCTGAGTTCCAGGCCAGCTTGGTCTACTGAGTGAGTTCCAGGACAGCCAGAGCTACACAGAGAAACACTATTTCGAAAAA
>JADRCC010233300.1:0-15854 GCA_019843855.1 Hylomyscus alleni
AAAAAAAAAAAAAAGCTTTTAAAAATATGACTGCCTGCCTCATCAGGTTATACTTTGTGCCATATGAGTTTTTCCTAGACGTATGCCTAATAGCTGTCATTATCAAGTGTCCAATTCTAAATGTGATTGATTAGTTAAACTTAAGCGGTGCATTAAGCAAGTTCACAAATGAAGTCAGTGAGTCTCCAATTAATTTTCTTAATGTTGACAAGAGTCTAGTATTGGAAAGGAAAGGGACAGGAATTATAAGTGGTCTCTACATATATTAACTTGCTATAAACTGATTTTTTTCAGTGTCCTTTGAATACCAACTGACAATAATCAGAATTATTATTAGGCATCTTTCTTGACTGGGAGTCAAGATTTCATCTCCTCCTTTTTCGTCATAGCTCATGATAGCAAAGAATTAGATTGAATATTTCAGAATCAGAGTTTAGAATTAGTCCCATAACTTTCTAATGCTTGTAGCAAAAAGTTCTATTGTCCTATAGAGGAGCATATTAGAAATAAATATTACCAAAAATAAATTTTAAGAAAATTAAATTAACTTCAGAAAGTACATACTTTTATGAATATACAGGCCATACTGAAACTTTTCATATATAATCAATATATGCGTGTATAACTTCATTTTACTTTTAATTGCCATTTTATGCCATATATATGTATGTGTATATATCAATAATATATACATATACAACTTTCTTTTCTTTTCTTTTTATTCAACAGGTAGTACAAACAATTTTAATTTCTATACTGAATTTTGCATACTCAATACTGTAAAACTGCACATTTTGCATGAAGTGCAGACTGTCTACCAGTTGTCACCATGTCCATGTCAAGTACCCTATTCTTTTCTTAAAAAAATCACATCTTGTAAAATTTTGTCCAAGGATAATGTTATCTATATTAATAAAATGCAATTTTCATAGACCCTCTAGGGTCCATTAAAAGAGTTGTGAACATAATGAGTTTCACAATCATAATACATTGTATCATGATATATATCATAACTTGGAATAAAGTTCAATAAACTTTCCACTTCTTAAGGATAAACATATATGTTAGGAAATTATAATATCTCTTCTAGATAGGTCTTTTTTTGAGAAAGTCTTATGTGACCTAAGCTGGCCTGCAATTCACTGTATAGCAAAGATGACCTTTGGAATTCTGATCCTCATGAATCCCCTTTTGAAATGTTTGAATTACAAAAACATACCACCAGCCTTAGTTTTAAGAGGTGCTACTCACTGAATCAAGAACTTTAAATATGCCATTCAGGCCTTCTAACAATTGTGGTATATCCCTAACCTTGTTATATAGGTTTGTAAATTCAACTTTATCCTCTTTAAACTGTGTAAGAGTTATAATGTATTTCCAATCAAGCATATAAAAAATTCACATGTGGCTTCATGATGCTGATAATATCACTTGATCATTGCCAAATTGTCTCTGTGGTGTTTTGAATGAGAATAGCTCCCCATAGGATCCTATATTGGAGTTCCTGGTACTCAGTTGATGGAACTGTCTGGGAAGAATTCGAGAATGTGGTTTTGTCAGAGAAGCTGTGTCACTATGTGTGGGCTCTAAGTTGTCAAGAGCTCATGCTATTCTTAGTTAATTCTTATCTACTCTTTGCCTCCTGCTAGTGAATGAGACGTAAACTCTCAGCTACTGTTCCAGTGCCATGCCATGGTTCTCTGACAACCACTGTACTCCTGCTAGTGAATGAGACGTAAACTCTCAGCTACTTTTCCAGTGCCATGCCATGGTTCTCTGACAACCACCGTACTCCCTGCCATGATGATTATGGATTTTTACCCTTTAGACCTGTTGTTAGCCCCAATTTAATACTTTTCTTTTTCTTTTACTTTTATCTTTCCTTTGTCTTGGCATTTTTGTTATGAAAATAAAAATGTAACCAAAACATTCTTTAATAATTATATATATATATATATATATATATATATATATACACACATATATATATTCATTAATATAACTAGTACTAATAGCCAACATTTATAAACAGACATACATATGCGATATATTTGAAGAAGCAACTCCAGTGAGGCTTTACCTATTTTAAGTATTTTAAACAAATGCTTGTATTATTTGTAAATGAATTTTAGTATAAAGCTTCATGTAGATCTTACTGGCACTAGACGAATTTATCTATTTCTCACTGCTAAGTAAGCAATCACCAACGGAAATACCATCACTATGAGATGCCTTTCCAATTCATAATTTTATTTCCATTGTAATTGCATAAAAGATAACTAAAAGTACTGTTAGGCTTTAGGTTCATAGTTGTAAATTTAGTTTGCATTTTAGATGAGGAATAGCTAGTTAAACAATTGACACAGTTATCTGAATTATTGTCTATAAATATAGCCAAATACACATGTTCTGAAATCTGTTATTTGGCTTAATTGTACACAAAGTCCCTCATGTTTTTTGTAGAATAGATTTGCAAAGGGTTCTTTGCACAGAAAACAGTAACGTGTCTTTGCCACTTTAGTGACTGGGAAATTCAAACCCTATGTGATGGTAAGGTTTGATTCTCAATTTAACATACTTTAGATTACCTGTGAAGAGAACTTTAATGAAGATATTTTTTAGATAAGTTTTGCCTGTGAGCTTGCTGTGCCCATGGAGGATTCACTTAAATGAGATGGGAAGACCTGCCTTTTGTGTGTTTCACTATATAAGAGTAGAAAAAAATGTGCTGGGCACTAATAAGCATGAATTCATCAATACATTGTTCTTATTTATGTAATTGGACTAGCTTAAAGTTCTACCACCTTGAGTGTTTAATCCTAAGTGAGACATCTATCCTTTACCTTTTATCCAAAGCTCAGGAATCATCATAGAAAAATGAGCAGAAAGATTATAACAGTCAGAATGTGTGGATGACTACAAAAAAAGTGGAATTTTCCCAGAAGCTACACATATGATATCACTAAGTTTGTGACATAAATTATTAGATCAACAAAAGATCAAGCCAGATAAAACTACAATATGAAGAAGAGAGATGGTTGTGAAATCCTACTCTTAGCTGAAGAGATTCTGGCAGTTGGTCGATGCTGGGAGAGGAATGTCATTTTTATTTTTACATGGATGAAGCTCCTGAAATATTAACCTTGATCCATCAGATGATCATACCATACACACAATGGCAGCATTGAGTAGATTCTGTGGGAAAAACAAACAAACAAACAAACACAATAATGACAATAACCAACCAAACAACTCCCTGCCCCCAAACCCTGCAAACCACAACAAACTAAAACAAATCTAAGCCATGAAGTTGGAATGGAATAGTTGTGGAAGGAAAGTGGGGGTGAACTGAAAGGGATAAAGGTGGACTTATTCAAAGCAAATTGTATGAATAGATGAATGTATCAAGGAAAAACAGCAACAAAAATCATACTAGAAAATATTCCTGTTGCCTTAATTTCTTTCATCAGTGGTAGACTGGAACAGAATTGTGATAATATCAAATCTAAACTGAACTGAACTGAACTAAACTAAACTAAACTAAATTAAACTAAACTAAACGAAAGAAAAAACAAAAACCAAAAAACAACAATGACAACAACAACAACTACACTTTCTTTTGACAGGTAATTTTATCACAGTAACTGGAAACAAAACTAAGAAAGAAACTAGCACCAAGAAGTGGTTAGTTAGTGTAAAAAACCTGATCATTTGGTTTACTGTTCTTTGGAATTAGTTTGTGGGAGGAATGTAGAAGAGTTTATAACTTTGGGCTGGTAAAAACACTGAGTGTTGCATGAAGAGCTTAATGAGCTATTCTTCTTGGGCCTTGGAAGATAAGAAAAATACAAACAGCTCATGAGGTTTCAAAGGAGAAAGCTAGGGGCCACTAGTGTGGTATGTTGGCAAGTAATAGGGCTCTTCTTTCTGCCTGTGTACTGATATCCTAAGAAAAGTTGAATTGAGAGGGATGGGATGGTTATCTGAACAAAAGAAAATTCTGGCTTCTACAGAGAAAGTATCTGTTGTTTTAAAAGAAACAAGCACAACTCTGAGACATCCTGTGCTGTTCTGGGACAATAGAGGATGTCCCCAGAACAGAACTTTGTCCACCAAAAGCCTCATTTTATAAATACTCAAGTTCAGTTAAAGGAGGAAAGCCTAATGTGAAGGGGTCCCCTGGTATTGAAAAGCAATCATTTCCTTTGTTTTGGCACACAGAAGCTGATGCAACTGTCTTCCAATAGGGGTGGGATGGAGTTGTCAGGGTACATTTCCAGCTGAAAGAAAAACAGTACTAGTTTTTTTCTGTTCATAATTTACTTTTTATTCACATTTCATCCCAGTTACACCCCTCCCTCCTCTCCTCTCCTCCCTGCCCTGACAAATCCCTACCTCCATTATTCCATACCCTTCTCCTCAGAGAGGGGAGACACCCCCGCCTTGGGTAGGACCCCTTTGAGTATCACCTTGGGATATCTAGTGTTATCAGTACTATGCACCTCCTCTCCCCCTGAGGCCCAACCAGGCAGTCCAGGTAGGAGAAGGGGTTCCAATGGCAGGGAACAGAGTCAGAGATAGCCTTAGCTCCAATTATTAGGGGACCTACATGAATATCAAGCTGCACATCTGCTACAAATGTATAGGGATCCTAGGTCCAGCTCCTGCACACTGTTCTTTGGTTGGTGGTTCAGTCTCTGTGAGCCCCCATGGTCCCAGGTTAGTTAATGTTATAGGAATTCTTGTGGTATCCTTGACCCCTCCATCTTGCTCACTTTTATCCCTCACAGTTTCACAAGACTTCTTGAGCTCCTTGGAATGAAAGACATAAGATTTAAGGAATCATGGAGAGCAGTTAAGACCAGGCAATGTGTATCAGGTTGGAGTCTTAGTGGAGTGGCCATAAGAACCCATTATCTGAAGCTTTGAAAGTTAAACATCAGTTGCAATACAGACCTCAAAGTATTGGAGATTCCAGGACTGTGGGCTGTCTGCCAGGAAGACTGTAAATGTGGAGAGAATTGTCCTAAAAGAGAAGCTGCATGAGCCACAGGTGGCAGGCCTGAAGAAAAGGGCATCTCAACCATTTTTTGAAGCTCTAGATGATAGATATGGAGCTCTAGGATTTTACATTTGCCATGCTGTATTTTAAGTTTATTACTTCTTGCTATTCATCACCTTTTCCATTTTAAAATGAGAATATCTATTTTGTGTCATAGGCTAAACATAGGTAACTAGGTTTTCATTTAACAGGAGCTCATCGTGGAGGGACATTGGACTTTTAATGTTTTTGAATTTTTAAAGACTTCCAGAAATTTTAAAGTTGAACTGCTTTTTACATTGTGAGATGAGCATAAGACTATGAACAGGGGACAAAATTATACTATTGAAATGATATGTTTGTGTGTCAAATTGACAAGAGTTAGATTGCCATAATTAAAAGATCAATTTGATATAATTCAGAATCACCACAGAGGAGAGATTATCCAAATTAGGTTGGGCTGTAGGCATGTCTGTGGGAGATTATCTTGACTGCCTTAGTTAGAGTGGGAAGATTATCCATCCTGGGTAATACCTTTGTCTAAGGAAGATGATCCTGAACAATCTATGAATAGGGACAAGCACAGCAGTAGTAATTATGCAAGACTTCATTGTTCTCTGTTCATATTATAGATGCCATTTGACCAGCTGTCCCAAATTCCTGCTGCTGCATCTCCCCTGTAGTGATGAAATATAAACTAGAATAATGTGAGCAAATAACATTGTCTCTACATTGCCTCCATCAAAATCTTTTATCACAGCATCAGAAAAAATAAACTAAGACACTCTCTAAAAACACGTTAACAAGCTTCCTGTTAAACTTTGGAGGAAAAAAGATCAAGGGAGAAAAAGGGACTATTTATATGAACTTCGATGATGCAGGCGATCCTTTCATATAGATTGAAAATATACCCACTGAAGCCCTGGAAGCCAATAGTAGTTCTGCAAGCAAGAAGCCTAATACACCTGTCTTCCTAGTCATTATTTGTCAGTGATGTGATGAAAGTACAAAGCATAAATGTTACTGACTTCCACATTGATATTCACATTTTCCTTGACTAAGGAAAGAAACCTATTGCTCTTGCTAGAAGCAGGAAATAGGCTTTATACCTGAGAACTATGTGGGCTACAGCTTTCCCTCCTACCACGTTCCACAGAATGGATTGTATTAATGAAACTGATCAGTTTACCCTGCAGTCTACACTTATTTCCTCTTTCTTGCTACTGTATTCCTTACAAGGTTAAGTGCATTTTACTTAGCTTGGCAAATGAGATTTTTCTTAGTCAGACTTCCTTTCCAGGTGCACACTCACCTTTTTTCCTACCTAAACTCTACACTGCAGTCACATACTCATTGTAAAGCATCGCCTGTCATCTTGCCAGGCTGTTGATTCTTTTTCTATTAATTTGCTCTTTTGTGTGCTTGAGTGCTCGAATTTCTATCTCTTCCCCTGTCATGCAAAACTCGTTTTCTAGGACTCTCAACATTATTCACATTTTCCCTAAGACGTTCATTTCCCCATGACAGATAATCAATCTGCTCTCAGGGTTTTTCCTTACTTAGAGAGCTTATGTTTGGGACATGCTGAGTGGTACTACATGTGCCTGTGTGTTCTTTCACTTTAGATCTAAGGTCAGGGCTGTATATTGTTAACTCTGCTTTATCTGTACCGCCTTTTATTACCATAAGAAATATGTTAAAATATTGTCCCTGTCCTTCCCACCTTCACATGCACCATATTTGTGCTTACAAAGTATATGTATCTTAATTGTCTTAGGTAGCTCAGATAATTTCAATGACTAGAAAAAGTCAAGATTCCCTGATAGAGATGTTGGAATTGGCAGTTGAAACAATGTAAACAGTTTCTATTTATCCTTTCTTGGAAAGACTTAAAATCCCACTGAGAGTATTTATAGCAACTGAGTTTTTAGTAACATATTCACTTCCACACTTTTATACATTTTATGTATATTATTATTGCATGTTAATGCCAATTAGATAATATGTGGGACATGAGTCAGTCATGGCAGGGGACATTGACAACAGTAATGACTACTGAATTTGAGCATGCTGGTATGATTTCTAGTACTTTATATGGTTTGGTCATAGTTACAAAAATATGCCTTAACCAAGAATCAAAATAAAGTTTAATATTAATAGATGTTTAGATATGGGAATTGTGGAGTATCATTAAATTGTGATAAAGTTCATCTGGAAATCATTCTAATACCATGGCCATACATGTAAATTGTCATAAATCTGGGGACTACACAAGGATGCAAACAAAACTGTTTTCTTTGCTATTTGCTGGTTTCAGATTTTTTTCATCCAGAGAATGTAAATTTGTCAGTTGCCTGTAAAAGACCTGGCTCAAGAGTCTGTGGCAAGAAAATGAATACTATTCACAAATTAATGAGATATAGTCAACGGTCTCAAGAGGCTGGTCTCTTTTTCAGTAGAAAAGACAAGAACTGATAGTGATATCGCATGTGTTCAGGCTTCCCAGTGAAAGTTGCTATGGTAGTACTGAAACTACTAGAGCTTAGGGATACCTTGGATAGAGATAAGAATTTTCCAGCCAATAAAAATATCACAAGACTTTTTTGTTCCTAGTAGAGAGCTCATATTTCCTTTTTTTGATGCCTATGAAAAAGGAAAACTGATCTATAAAATGAAATTGGATCTTTGCACCTCTGAGATTCATTTCTATTTGATTTATGCCCTCTGTACAGACTGGAATATGGTAGCAAGATAAAAATTGCTCAGGTATTCTAATAAATTTTCCTCTCATAATTTCAAAATGATTCTACTGCTAGGACAGCACATTTTCTTAAAGGGCATCTAAATGTAATCCTTTACTGTATATTGAAAACTATAATCCTAGGGGTCTTAACATTTTTTCCAGTTACCTCTCTGCTGGTCAGCATAAGTAATAACATTTATTTCTTCATTTGCAAATCATCATGACTTTTAAAGTGAAAAGTCGGTGTACTTATAGCTGTTGGAGAGTAATATGAAACAAATTCACATAAACTATAAACAGCAATTATAGAATATGCCAATGAAAGAATATTGTGATGAACAAAACAAAAAAATAAATATACTTACAAGTTATGAGATACAGAAGCACCCACATTTAACAGTTAGTCTTTGTGTCGAGCCTTAGAGTTCATCTTTGTTTCTTGTTCTTCTTAAAAATCATATGGGATTTCTACAATAACATCTGGGAACTTAACTATACAAATAAAAACAATCAGATGAAGGAATCAGTAAAAGAAGACAATAGAATGGGAATAAATGAAACAGAGCTTAGTATTACTGCTAGTTGACTTGTTTTATTTTTAACAATACCCCTTTGATTTTCATATCCCCATTATAGGAAGTATTGAGTTAGGCATTTTACTTTTTGATCTAAACATAAGGGTAGAACAGATGCATGTTTCAGATTAGCTTAGGGCTAGGAAATCGTTCAGCAACAGGACAGTTGCCCTAGGTTCAGTGCTTAGCACCTCAAAGCAAAATAAAATGTGCTTGAATGTATAATACCACTCTCACTTACAGAAGTTTCCTACCCTAATCAGTTTTAACTGCTTCAGCAATATACAAATTACTGGGTGACTGAAATAGCTAAGTTGTTTCTTTCTTACTGTTGTGGATGCTGTGAAGTCCATGATGCAGATGATGGTAGATTTGGTTCTGAGTGAAGCCTCTCTTCCTGTCTGAGAAGTGGTGACTTTTTTACCACGATTGCACTGGTGGATAAAGAACATTAGACTCTCTTCATCTTCAGAAAATAAAAAGGTTGAGTTAGTCACAAGAACCTTTGACTGATAACCTCCTCAAAGTCTAATTGCACCTTGATGGTTTCCATCTCCAATTATCCTGATATTATATACCAGTTGTTCAACATATACATTTTGAGGAATGCTACTTCATCTGTCATAACTTTTAAGTTAAATACATGCTGACAATGGTGGTCCAAACCAAGAATGTAACATGGGGTGTTTTTCATTCACCAGACACTCAAACTATAACTTTTTATTTTTTCTAAAGTTATGTTGAGGTTATTAAAACAGAATTTTGAGTAGAAAACATAAATAAAATATGATTTTCCCTCATCAGTTAATATAACAATATTTGAGAAATAATTTTACCTAGCTTTATTCAGTGCTTTCATAGATATTCAGAAGGTCATCTGTCCATAATGTTATTTACTCCTGTGTAATAAATGAATTTAAGATTAAACTAAACTATTATGTCCTTGTTTGTCAGAACTAGGAATCTGGCAGATTACTCAAGTGCCTTTGGCTCAATATTTACCATTAGATTGTGATCAAGGAGTATATATGGAGCTTACTATCACTGCAAATTTTGATCAGAACATTTACCTTGCAATTCACTTACTTGAGACTTTGGTCAGGATTTATTCCCTTATATGTAGGCCACTGCAAATGATTATCCTAGGTTGTGGTAGCCCCTTGGAGGTTCAACAATGATGCAAGAATAGTGAGCAACATTTCCAAGGAAGGAGTGCCAGTCATTTTAGAACAAAGTTTCAGAAATGACATAAAACTAGTATTACTAAATCTATTTCTTTAAGGGATGTCAATAAATCCAGATAATTCAACAAAAGGAAGTGATCCAGTGGTTGTAGATGACACAATGACATGCAAACCAGGTATGAAAGATAACAGGAGACTTTCTTAGTGGCATTCCAGCATGCACTCCTTCTATTCAAGATTACATTTAATGTATACATACACATATAACATAAATTTGAATTTATTTTCTAATACAATGCCATAAATTACTACTAAACTTCCTTAAGGCTTATGAGAATTAAATCCTTAGCCCACAGGATTGATAAGATTGTTTAAAAATTGTTTAAAATGTTAAAAATAGGATGAGAAAGCACAATTTAAGGAGAATAATTGTGGATTATATCTGATGAAATAAAGATATCTGATAATTGACTTTTTATACAAAGAGAATGAGAAAGATGGTGAATTAAGTTAAAGGTAACTTCTGATTTAAAAATTAATCACATTCCCTTAAAGTCTGAAGTCTAACTACTCACAAGAGAAAATTGAATTAGAATTATATAACCAGTGTGCTTTATGGTTTTTTTTAAAAGCCCTGTTACCATTCTCTTTTCCATTTGTAGCTTTAAAAATCAATAACTTTCGAATTATGAGAGTTTTGGAAATAAAATTAGCATTCATTGAATATGATGGAATTACTTGAATGCTGCCCCTAAAATCACATCCACAGAAAAGTGTCATAATTTGAAATAACTGTCATATCATTGATAAAAATCTATTATAAGCTCATCTTTATTTGATGTAAGTAATACCTTGTTTAGTGCAAATAGCAATATTCCTGTGCTGCTTTGTGCAAACAAACAGGGCATATTGTTTAAAGTAGCAACTCTCCATTTCAATTGTGAAAAGCAACAAGCTCAAAAAAAAATTCACACACACAAACACACAACGAAAAGTTGGAGATATAAATGTATATAGACCTCTGTAAAAACATACAGTATATTCTGAAAAATTCAGAAGACCATGAAAGTATATGGGGTAAGTAAATTTTGAAAGATATTTGCTTTCCACAGGTTGGTCTTACATCTTACTTTGAGCTTTTCTACCACCAGGTAGTAGAACTAAGACAAGTTAGTTGTCAACTGCCTCGATAAATGCTGAATATGTACACCAATGTGTAACTGATTCTGAGTGTATTTCTGGTCAAAGGTATTTAAGAATACTTCTATTCCCTTGTATAAAAACATAGCAGAGAACAACAAACTTAGAAAATTGGTTCCCAAAAATTACTGAATAAAACAAATGTGATTACAACAAAATTTTTTACAAAAGAAAGACTTGACAGAACAAAATACACTGAGTCTGAATTCTGGAACTTAAACATAATTTTAAAAGATATATAGTTTTAATAAAATTATGAGAAGACAGAAAATGACCCAAACCAAATGACCTATACATAATTCCCAAATCAATCACTATTATAGAATAAGATGATACCTGTATATTAGACCTTTTTTAGATTTTTTTTTTAAGACAAGGTCTCTCTCTCTAGATAGCTGTGGATAGATGTCCTGGAATTCACTCTGCAGAGCAGGCTGGCCTTGAACTCAGAGAGATCCAGCTGCCTGTGGCTCCTGAGCACTAATACTAAAGGTTTGTACCATTTTGCATGGCTCATATATCAGTCTTATTAGATTAACAACTTCAAATAATCAGTGATGCTTTTCAGTCTTCACTTGATTACAATGTACATAAACAAATACTAAAGCATTCTTTTCACATAGCTCTTTGATGGTAATTTTCTGGAGATTAGCATGAGACTTAATGAATTGAATGGAGAAGATTTCACCATGAAAGTTACAAGGTTCCAAATAATCACCTGAATAAGTCTAAGTAGAACAAAGAGATAAAGTAAAAGGCCATGTTCTCTGCAGATAGTATATGCTTTTTCTCCTTTATTTAGATATAAAAAAACACATATCTTCTCCTTGTTGGATTCCTGAGCTTACAAGTGTTGGCATCAAGGCTCTCAAGTACTCATCCTCAATGAAAAGTACCATTATTGGCTTCTTTTGTCTCAGAGTCCTTAGGCTAAGATTGAGGTTCCTACCTGCATCCTTGCACCTCCAGCTTGCAGATTACTTATTATAGGATGACTTGTGTTTTATAATTGTCAAAATCACTCATCACTTCTTATCATCTGTCTGTCTGCCTATCTACCTAACCATTCATTATGTCCTACAGGATATATCTTTCTAAAAAAAAATCATGTATCAAGCATATTAAAAAAACTGAAAGAAATACAAAACTAAGTCCATAGTATGATATATTTTTACAACTTAATTACTTTCTATATTTAGAATAGGAAAATTGTTGAGTTGAAAAGTAGATTAGTAGTCATCATTAGTGGAGATGAAAGAATGGCACAAAGGGCTTTCATGGATAACAATGGAAATATTCTAGAACAATAGTAATACTGATAGCTATAAAAACCTCAGCTGAAATCCACTGATGACAATTTATGACATAAAACTTTTAAATATACAATAGGCTCCAAAAGGGACTTTATATTTTGATTATACTAACTGTGATAGATATTCCTGGTGGTCAACTTGATTACATCTGGAATGAACTATAATCCAGAAATGGAGGGCATACCTGTGACCCAGATATTGAGGCTGAAAGATAGGTTTCTGACCTGGATCTTGACAAGAAGATCTTAAGGCATAGTGGACATGAAAATCTTAGGCCCAGGCAAAGTAGTACACACCTTTAATTCCAGGAGAAGACTGATGAAAACAGATCTCTGAGATCAAGGTCAGCCTGAACCAAAGCAAGTTTTAAATTCAAGCATGGTGGTACACACCTTTTATCTTGGTCACACCTTTTATCTTGGTCACACCTTCTACTGGAGGCCTACCTACATAAGGACATTGGAAGAAGAAAGATTCATTCTTCCTCAATTATTTGCACTTACTTGCCTGAATGTCTGTTAGAAACTACTTCTGCAGGAACCTACTTCTGCTAGCCCTCGTGGGACTGAGCAACTACTAGAAGCTTGGATTTGCTATTCATAGCTGCCCATGGTTGGGTTAGTTGGACTACAGACTGTAAGTGAGTACAATAAATTCCCTTAATATATAGAGACATTCCATAAATTCTGTGACTCTAAAGAACCCTAAGACACTACCTATGGGTAATTTTAGTTGCTGGTCTCTGAATAATCATGAATGATATTTACATATAGTCATATGGAAAATTGTTAGAGATTCAGAAGTGACTTTGGTTGATGTTTTGAAAGTTAAAGAGCTTTGTCTTCTAAAAAACAGATAGGAACTGGCTATGCACATTTTTGCTGCTTCTTATTTAAAGAAATATCATCTGATTTAAAACATCAAAAACATGAACAAAAACAGACTGAAGGCATTTGCAACCTCATTGGAAGAACAACAATATCAAACAACCAGATCCCCCAGAGCTCCCAGGGACTAAACTACCAACTAAGGAGTGCACATGTAGAGATCCATGTCTCCAACTGCATATGTAGCAGAGGATGGCCTTGTTGGGCATCAATGAATGAGGCCCTTGGTCCTGTGAAAGGATGATGTATGTCCCAGTGTAGGGGAATTCGAAGGCAGGGAGGAAAACCCTCATAGAAGCATCGAGAAGGGAGGGGAAGGGGGCTTTTAGGGGGAGGGGTGGAAACCAGGAAAGGGGATAACATTTGAAATGTAAATAAAGAAAATATCCAATAAAAAAACAACAGATCTGGAAACAAACTATTTATAAGGGTAAGCTACATGCCCAGCAGCAGATGGTCAATAGAAAAATGGAATGGAGGATCTTTGTCTTAGTATTGTCAGGAGCTTTTCCTTTAAAAATTGTGTCTTATTATGTTTTATTTTTATTTTATTTACATCTTCTCCTTTTTATGTTACAGGTCATTTGTCTATATATTATGACTTTAACTTTAGTACTTTTCTTAAGAATGGGATTCAGGAATGTACAAATGAGTCCTGGGTCTCTGTTTCTTGAATCTTCTCTTAGGATCTTTTCTTCTGTTTGTTTTGTACTTTTCCTATGTGTTTGTATTTGTTATATATTATATTATATTATTTTAATTCCTTAGAGGCCTGTTTGTCTTTTAATGAGAGATAGAAAGAGAAACCATAATCAAGATATATTATAAGAGAAAATAAAATCTATTTTCAATAAAAGGGAAACAAGCAAACAGGAAACAAATGGCTGTGCAGTGTTAGGGTGTTATAGATGTGTATTTTGCACACATCACTCTAAGGTAAGTGCTTTGGTAGCCTTACATCTAACTGCATCATGCTGTCTACTCAGATGCTTCATTCTCACTGATAATTTTTCAACACATGTTGCTTTGGTCCACATCTTCAGGCTAACTAGAGCTGTCATTAGCGAGAATACTGCTGTTTCTGCCTTGTGAGTAAAGTCTAAGGCAATAGAAAAGAAAGCTATATTTCTAATTTTAGAAAATGTGTTATTCCATTGTGTCAAATGTTCGTTTAATTATTATAAACCCAAGTGTCACTTGGGTGTGTTCAGTATAAACCTTCTCTGATGGTTAAGAATATTTCCAGCCAAATAGAATTTGACATTTTAATAAGAGGAAGTAGAGCATTGTGCTGCAGTCAGCATGGCTGACTCAAAATCACCAACCATACTGAGAAAATTATAGAGCTTTTCCTTGTGCCCTTAAACTCCAATCCAGTAATCAAAAGATTGATTTACTTCTCAAACTTAATTTGCAGCTTTAATTTTATTACTTTTCTCAAACTAGCTGGATCTTTTTAATCTATTGAATCAACTGCAGCTGTGACTCTGCTCACACTTTGGGATGTATCTTATACCTTAGAGATTCCCAGTCACAAAGAGGGAAATAATTCAAATTTTTGGCTTTCCTTTGAATTAAATAATGTCCCTGACTTGAGGAATTAGAATAATATTTCTCCTTCAGAGAAAGGAATGTGTATTTTAATGATTAGGTAAATTTATTTATTTATATTTTTTGGTTTTTTTTATTAGATATTTTCTTTATTTACATGTCATATGATGTATTCTTTCCCAGTTTCCTCTCCAAAAAAAAAAAACCCAAAAAAACAAAAACAGCAACAAGAACAAACACCTGTTCCCTCCCCCCTCCCACTGCGCTCCACCCAACTCTCTCCCTCTTACTGGCCCTGGCATTCCCATATCCTGGGGCACAGAACCTTCACAGAACCTTCCTATTGAGGACCAACTTGGCCATCCTCTACTATACACACACTGCTGGAGTAATCAGTCCCCCAATGTGTACTCCTTGGTTGGTGGTTTAGTCCCTGGGAGCTCTGAGGGTACTAGTTAGTTCATATTGTTGTTCGTCCTAAGAGGCTGCAAACCCTTCAGTTCCTTTGGTCCTTTCTCTAGCTCCTTCATTGGGGACCCTGTACTCAGTGCAATGGATGACTGTGAGCCTCTACTTCTGTATTAGTCAGGTACTATCAGAGCCTCTCAGGAGACAGCTATATCAGGCTGGATTGTCCTTCCTTCAGTATCTGCTCCATAGTTAGTCTCTGCAACTCCTTCCATAGGTTTTTTGTTCCCCCTTTGAAGAAGGAATGAAGTGTCCAAATTCTGGTCTTCCTTCTTAAGTTTCTTGTGGTTTGTGGATTGTACTTCGTGTATTCCAATCTTCTGTGCTAATAACCACTTATCAGAGAGTACATGTGTGTTCTTTTGTGATTGTGTTACCTCACTCAGCATGATATTCTCCAGATCCATCCATTTACCTAAGAATTTCATAAATTCATTGTTTTTAGTAGCTGAGTAGTACTCCATCGTGTAGATGTACCACAATTTCTGTATCCATTCCTCTGTTGAGGGACATCTGGGTTATTTCCAGTTTCTGGCTATTAAAAATAAGGCTGCTATAAACATGGTGGAACAAGTGTCCTTTTTACATTTTGGAGCATCTTCTGGGTATATGGCGAGGAGTGGCTAGCTGGGTCCTCTGGTAGAACTATGTCCAATTTGCAGAGGAACTGATTTCCAGAGTGTTGTACCAGATTGCAATCCCACCAGCAATGAAGGAGTGTTCCTCTTTCTCCACAACCTCTCTAGCATCTGCTGTCACCTGAGTTTTTTATCCTAGCCATTCTGACTGGTGTGAGGTGGAATCTCAGGGTTGTTTTGATTTGCATCTCCCTGATGACTAAGGACTTTGAACATTTCTTTAGGTGCTTCTCAGCCATTCAGTATTCATCAGT
>JADRCC010233311.1:0-15960 GCA_019843855.1 Hylomyscus alleni
CTCTCTCTCTCTCTCTCTCTCTCTCTCTCTCTCTCTCTCTCTTTTCACCTGTGATTCTGACCATCATGCTCATGCCAGGTTCACAAAAAGAACCTGCAATAGTTCAATCCCCTATTCATCCTCTCATTTTCTCACTTTAGTGCTCACAAAGTTCTACACATTCTACTTTAAAAAACAAAAACAAAAACAAAAAAACAGCTAAGCAGTGGTGGTGCACATCTTTAATCCTTGCACTTGGGAGGCAGAGGCAGATGGATTTCTGAGTTCGAGGCCAGTCTGGTCTACAGAGTGAGTTCCAGGACAGCCAGGGCTACACAGAGAAACCCTGTCTCAAAAAAACAAAACAAAACAAAGAAACAAACAAACAAAATTCCAAAGATACGTTACTTTCTCAGTCTCCAGCACCCAGTTATATAGCACCACATTCATCTGTACCACTGCCAAAGTCTCTGGACATGTCCTTGACGCTGGGCCTTATGGGGAAATGTAAATTTGACATGATGCCCTCACCTTAAAACCCTCTCAGAGTCCTCAGTCTCAGATGAAGTTGGAACACCTGGCGATAACCCTTCACCCTTCGTGACCTGTCATAGCACCCTCTCCGATCCTCCCACACTCCTCCTCCGTCCCTGCCACGCACTGAAGAGGCAGGCTCCGTGACCTTTTAGAGTGACCACAAATCTCACTCCACTCTCCTTGTAGCAGGTTCTCAGGCATTGTTACCTGCATGGCCACAGTACTTCCTTCACTGCCTTTCTGCCCTCTACCCTCTCCATCCCATGGTGGCAATAGCTGCATCTCTCTTGCTTGCTAGAGGTTCCCAAGTGCCTCTTGGAGTGGCTCTTACAAAGTGGTAATTCTCAACGTGTGTATGAGTACTGGCAGTGATTCCTAGTCTGACTTATTAAACACAGAAACAAAAAGAGTTGGATACAATAATTACTATCTTGCTTACTATACACATTTTGAAAGGCACTGCAAGGTCTGTGTGTATCTCTTAAGAGGAATGGAACATGGTCTTTGCTGTTGCTGTCCTCTACAAGTACTAGGGATGGAACCCAAAGCAACACACACTCGATACATGCTCTACCACTGAGCGACAGCCTACTTTCCGTATCCAAAGCTTCAACACCAAGCCAGTAACATTATCACTTGAATTTATGGATTTCTCTTAGAGGTGCTGGGTAATATACCTCATCATGAATTTAAACTTTGAACATTTGCTTAACATGCTCACATTTTTTAGACCGATTCTCCTGGTTAAAATTTTAATAACTACAAAGTTTAAGAATCATAGCTGCCCATTTTGCTTCTTCCAGTGTCTGTTGTCTTTTCTTCCTTTTGATGTAAGTAACTTTCCAGAGTACCTAACTTCTTCAATGTTTAAAGCATTACTTTAAATAATTATATGCATGCTTACCCATGTATTTGCTATGTGCATATATATCATTAATATATATATATGCATACATATATAAGTACTCACACCAATAAACATGATTGATGTTGAATAAGCTGTTATTCTCAAGAGAGGCTTTTCCAGACAATGTTAACATAGGGTTCCCTTTGTAATTAAAGTGTGGCATGGAGAGAGTGTCATTTCTCCATGTCTGACTCCTCTCTCGAGCAGAGGTGTGGCTGTAACACAAGACCCTGGAGAGAGCCCAGTCGTGGTGCTGAGGGGGCGTCAACAGACGTCGGTGCTTAGGGCAAAAGGATGGGTGTTAGGGCCAGACAAATATACAATGAGGCACACAGGAGTTACACAACCATGTGCAACTTGCTTGACTTTTCTCAACTTTAATTCCTTAAGTGTAAAAAGAGGAACATAATATAAAACTCACAGGACTTTCTAAGAATTAAATAAGAAATTCAATAATGTTAGCATGGTTTCTCCACAAATACTCTACAAATGGGACACAACCATTACCTAATAATTCTTCCCTACTCTAGAGTTAAACTGTATGTATTTACTATCTATGCATATAAATATGCCATGTATTTGCTATGCATATACATATCATTTAGGTATAATATATGTGTAATATACAGGGCAATATATATAGTGTGTATATATATATGTATATATATACATATATATAGTGTATATAGTGTATGGTGGCAGTGGTTGCATTTCTCTTGCTAACTACAGAATCCCAAGTGCCTTTGAGTGGCTCTTGTGAAGTGGCAATTCTCAATGTGTGTATGAGTATTGGCAGTGACTCCTAGTCTGACTTATTAAACACGCAAACAAAAAGAATTGAGCACAATAATTACTATATTGCTTACTATACACATTTTGAAAAGTGACGCAATGTCTGTGTGTATCTCTTAAGAGGAATCAAACATGGTCTTTGCTGCTGCTTCTGTACAAGTATTAGGGATGGAGCCCAAAGCAACACACACTAGACACAGATCATTAAGGTATAATATATATATGTAATACACATTACACATATGTTATATATTCACATATAGTATATATAATATAGGTTGTATATATAACCTACATATAGGTTTTATATATATATATATCACATATAATATACTATGCATATTGTGTATATGTAATATATATTACATGTTATATATGTGCAATGTACGTAATATTATATATTATATATCCTATATATATTATGTACATATTAGCCTTAATGATATATATATATGCATATATTCACACTAATAAAAAATGTTTGAGGTTGAATAAGAGAGAACAGCATAGTGGGAGGAATGTAGCTGAAGTTGGTCAAGTGCAGGCCCAACATGAACAAAACCTTCGGTTCACTCTCCAGCAAGTAATCAATCGGGCATGGTAACATATACTGGAATGATAGCTCTTGGGAAATGGAAGCTGGAGGGAACACCAGAAATTTAGGGTTATCTTCGGCTACATACTAATTGTGAGGCCAACCTGGACTAAGTGAAACCTTATCTTAAAAATCAATCAATCAGCCAGGCGGTGGTGGTGCACGCCTTTGATCCCAGCACTTGGGAGGCAGAGACGGGCGGATTTCTGAGTTCGAGGCCAGCCTGGTCTACAGAGTGAGTTCCAGGATAGCCATGGATACACAGAGAAACCCTGTCTCGAAAAACTAAAAAACTAAAATTAAAAACAAAAAAGCAGAACAAAACAAAAACAAAAACAAAAAATCAATCAAACTTGGATTCCTGTTATATAACAAGAAAATTCTAGACACTCTCTTTCATGGCCATTAATGTACTCGGTGGCCACCAAGGGTTTGTGAAATACTCCAGAATGGAGTACAGGGCATAGGCTTCCCTGAAGGTAGGCACAGAAGCCTTCCCTACCTGCCAGTTTTGTCAACCTTCCTCACCCCAGCCCGTGAGCATTTCATCTGCCCCAATCCCCCCAGTGTTTTGGGGAAATACCACACACAGAATGGTGATGCATAAGACCTGGAATCCATCAAAGGCACTGCTTCCTGAAATGGCCTTCGAGCAAGTCCATGGAAGAAAGGCTGACAGATATGCTAACCAATCATGTACCTTGACAGCTTTACTCCCTCTGGAATTCTAAAGCACAGCGAGTGCCCTGCAGGTCAAGGGAATGGTGATCCGTCTTTGTACAAATCTCATGTCAGGAATTCCCCTCTCTGGCTTCCTGGAAGGGAAGCACAGCTCGTCTGCTGCTGAGAACTGGGGCTGGGCCTTTATTGTTAAGGTGACTAAAGATCTGACAGGGTAAAGTGCACAATCTCATCCCTGCCTTTCCTGGCACAGACTTTCCAGTCATTGCGTCTCCTCTCTCTAAGAGGCTTTCGGAAGGATGAGAGGCGAGGAACAGCATGGGTAAAATACGATCTAACAAGGTACCTAGAATGAAATCAAACGGCACCACGGAAACAAAAACTAATATCTGACCGTTTGTCCCATACTTGGCTGTAAAACCCTTAATGTCTCTTACCTCTGTAAAAAGCAGGAGATTTAGTGAAAACTTTTAAGAAATATATCCCTCCAGAATGGTTTCCCTAATGAAGAGGGTTAACTTCAACGGGTTAACTTAAACCAATACCTGGCATGCCAGTTTGTAAAGTTCATTGCCAGTCCTTAAAGAAATCCTGGCGAACCTCAGACTCTTAACGTTTTCCTTGGGAAACCCGGAGTGTAATTCTCCATATCGCAGGTGGGTGGAGAACTCTAACCACAGAAGTGAAGACACAGATTTCCAGATGTATAAGCAAGGACATCCTTGTGCACTGCTGTTAGAGAAGCATGAAGGGAAAGACAGCACAGCGCTGCCCCTCCCCCACGTGAGCCTTTCTAAACCATCAGATCTCATTTCATTTTACTATGCTGCATCGCAGTTTCAACACTGTCTCTTAAACAAATTCACCACTACCAAAAAAAAAAAAAAAAAAAAAAAAAAGAAAGACAAAAGAAAAATTCACCACTACCAAAGGACAGGGAACTTTGAGAGGTACTTTCACTTCAGCTTTTATTCTTTTATTCTTTGCCCTACTCCTTCCTGGGCACAAACATTCAAAACTCTAAGCCTGAAAAATATTCACTCAAGGTGAAGGGATCATATACACGTAGGAAAAGACAAGAGCAAATACAGGGGCTGGAGAGATGGCTCAGTGGTTAAGAGAACCGACTGCTCTTCCAGAGGTCCTGAGTTCATATTCCTAGCAATCACATGGTGGCTCACAACCATCTGTAATGGGATCTGATGCCCTCTTCAGTTGTATCTGGAGACAGCTACAGTGTACTCACATAAAATAAATAAATAAATAAATCTTTTTTAAAAAACCAACAAAATAAAAAACAAAACAAAAAAAGAACAAATATAGTCATTGCCAGCAAAATGAACACCTTTTAATTTCCTGTGTCAATTCTAATTTTTAAATATTTCTGCTTAGGGGCTGGAAAGACAGCTCAGTGGTTAAGTGCTGACTGCTCTTCCGAAGGTCATGAGTTCAAATCCCAGCAACCACATGGTGGCTCACAATCATCTGATGCCCTCTTCTGATGTGTCTGAAGACAGCTACAGCAAGCAAGTAGGGCCAGAACAAGAAGAAAAAGTGTAAAATTTCTGCTTAGAGTTTTCATATGAAATAATTTTAAAAACAAAAAAAAAGATTCTATAGGTTAAAAAGCTCTGTTACTTTAGGTTGAATCTGAAGAACACATCTATACGTTCTTTCTTATGTCAAGATGAAAAGGAGTTGAGTGGTCTTCAGAAAGTCTTCAAGAGTATAATGCTAAGAAGTAACCTTTGAGAGTATTAGTTGATGCCCTGTTTTCAAATCCAGTCTGGTGGGCACAAACTACCAGGTCAATTGTGAGCAGATTAAAGTTAAGCAAATGATCAATGCAGGTTTACATTTCACTCTTCAATTCCCATTTAAAATGTATGAGAAACCTCTGCTGCCAGCGTGGCTGAAGCTGTAGCCATGCTAATAATCAACGTGTGTTATCACCAAGGTTGTAGATATGCCCTAAACTGAAAGCACGCAGACCTAATTAGTAAGCTAAATTTATGCACATAGTTGAAACACTCTCAGCTTTTCAGTTCACAAAATATTCCTTCCAGCGCTCATCCAGTCTCATCTAGATTCACCCTTCTCCCAGCCTTCTCCTCCAGATATGAACATCATCAACCCAACCACTGCTAAGTCACAGAAATCAAAGACAGGGTCCAGCCACCAGATACAACTCGGGCAGTGGACCAAGTCACATCCCCTCTGACATTGATGAATGAATGAAAACTGTTCAATTCAGCACCCTGAGTGGTTTCTGTGAGGATGAGCATCATTTCTGTAGGACAGTGACTGACTAAATCAAGGCAAACTGTGCCTTTTTCCTGCTGTGGCAAGCAAGGGTTTGGGCAAGGGAACTAAAATGAAAGTGAGAATGGAAAATCCAAGATTTCCACGAACACAATAACACTGTAGCAAAAACGTGCATTTATATCCTATAAAGAGCTTCCTGTTTTCAGCTTATTTCCTAAATAGGGGTGTGTGTCTGTGTGTGTGTATCTATGTGTGTGTGCACATGTCTATGTGTATATGTATGTGAGTGCGTGCACGTGTCTGTGTATGTATGTGTGTCGATGTGTGTGTACTTGTATATTTGTGTGTATGTGCATGTGTTTGCCAATGTATGTGTGTCTGTGTGTGCCTCTGTGTGTGCATTGTCTATGTGTCTATGTATGTGAGTGTGTGCATGTGTCTGTGATGTATGTGTGTACTCTGTGGGGGGGGGTATGTATGTGTCTATGTGTGTCTGTATGTGCATGTGTATGTCCATGTGTCCATGTGTATGTACTTGTGCTTGTATGTGAATGTGTGCCTATGTCTATCCATGTGTATGTGTGTCAATGTATGTGTGTGTACTTGTATGTGTGTGTGTGCATGTGCTTGTCAATGTATGTATGTTTGTGTGTGTGTAGATATGTATGTGTGTCTATATGTGTGACTGTGTGTGGATGTGTCTATGTGTATGCATGTGTTTATGGATTTGTGTGTGTGTGTGTGTATGTGTGTGTGTGTGTGTGTGTATGTGTGTGTGTAAGTGGTGGTGAAGGTCCTGTTCCCCAATTGGTTCCTGATCGAGCAATAAAGAAGCTATCAGCCAATGGCTGGGTGGAAGAGGTGGGACTTCCAGGTTCCTGCAGGCAGGCCAGGAGACACAGGAGGAGGAAAGGATATTTGCCATGCTTCCTTCAGAGGGAGAGAGAGCCACCAGCCATGTGAGATTTCTGGTTGAGTGATCATTGGCCCCAAAAGGGCATAGGGTAGCAGGCAGGAGATTAGAAATGCATCTAAGCTGAGGGCAGATTTAGGGTGCTGAACAAGGAGAAGGTAACTGGGCAACTAAGTTGAAGGTAGATTTAGAGGTGTTGAGCTAGGACTAAAGGTAACTGAGCAACTAAGCTGAGGGTAGATGTAGAGGCACTGAGCTGGGAATGAAGGTAAGGGCACGTTACCTGTGGGAGGCTTAGAAGTGCCTGGCCATTGAACTGAAAGCATATTAAAAATAAACTAACGTGTGTGTGTGTGTGTGTGTGTGTGTGTGTGTGTGTGTGTGTATGCATTTCATCTGTGGATCCAAGGGAACAAGGGTGGTGGCTGCTAGCATGGTCTGCCTGGAGCTTAAAGTGGAGTTGTAGAAACTACATGCTACAAGTGTGTGTGTGTGTGTGTGTGTGTGTTGAAACAAGGTATCACTTTGCAGTCCAGGCTGCCCTCAAACTCCCAACAGTTGGCCTACCTTAGCCTCCTGGAATGTGCTAGGATTACAGGTGTAAGCCATAATTGTGGGTTCCAAATATCTTTCTTAATGAACGTCCACATTCATTACTCCCACCGATTTCTAGTTGCTAACAAATAAATGCTGTTTATTAAATAATATCACCTGCCAAGCATCATGCTGAGAGAATCATACACTTCTTCTATTTTAAGCCTTGTAACCCTTCTGGAAGGGAGAATCATTAGCCTCATTTTACAGGTGTGGGGAAGGGAGGCTATGGGGGCGGGGTTCTTCTTTGGCATACAGTCTCACTAGCTTGGAAAGATTTTTGTCCCTGTGCTTAAGTTGTTTCTCATTTTGGTTACATTTATGACGAACTGCTTTCTGTCAATCACTTTTGGGCCAGGAACCTACTAGAAAGAAAAATGTCTCTCCATTTTTAAGAGTTCTGAAGTCCATAGGAAGGTGATCATTATAGTAGTACCATTGACACTGGCAGTTTCAAGTAAAGAAATAATAAATGAAGTGGCAATTTGGAAACAGGAGACCTTATTAACGACAGTGGAGCCAGGGCTTCCTAAGAACACAGAGTCTGAGCAAGTACGAAGATGCTCTTTTTACAAGAGGAACAAAATAAAGCAAAATCCTAATGTATGTGCTTTCTGGAGGAAGTAATTCAATGAAAGCAGAGACCTTCCTAGTGCGGAAGAAGGGAAAAGTGGTGAATGTGACCATGATGCTCAGGCAATGAGAGCAATATGCTGGAACAAGGTTTTTGAGACTCAAGTCACTGTACCAGTAGCCTCGGCATTATCCCTGGATCATGCTAAAAATACCCACCTAGTCCCACCGAATAAGCAACGCAGGGGACAGAGCCAGCCATCCATCCCTGCTTTCACAAGGTCTCCAGGGAATGTTGACATCTGTCAGTTTGAATCACTTCCTTTATAGAAATGGAGAATTGTTAGAACCCTTAGTGGGGCAACAGGAGAGATAGGATACGTGAGAGAGCTGAATTTGCAGAATAGATTACAAAGGAGACCACATGTAAATGTGGGCACACCACAGAGCTCTGCCATGCATTTGTTAGAATGAGGCAGCATTTTTAGGAGATACAGCATTAAGCTGGGAAGAAAAACACCGCAGCTCTTTCCCACTTTTCCTACAGGAAGAACACACTGATGAAATTGTGATTTCTCTGATGGAAAAAAAAAAACACCTCACCTATAGCTTTTTTTTCTTTTTAATCACACCGTGATACTGTGAGAACTGCTTATTAAAATACATTTGTCTCAAAAACTTTCATAGGAATGGAAAAGAAAAATTTAATTAGATGTACCGTGTATAAAATCAAAATACATGGAAAATGACAGCCCTTACTAAATATAGTCAGTACCCTAGGAGATAATGACCAGAAATGACTGGGGAGTCTTTAAGAACTACGCACCTAAAAATACAAAATGTTGGGTGTAAAGCAGAAGGCAGAGAGAGTGACTTTTCAAGAGACTGTAACTTTTTTACTCTAAGAGAGTACTGACCTTTAACAGAATCCACAGTCATTTACATTTATTCCAGTGAGGTTACATTTGCTCAAAGGATTTTTTTTTCTTTATGAACGGCTTTCACGGCCAGTTTACAAGCACATAATAAAACAAATACAGTTTTCATTCTATAAATCATTCTGAGAAAAGGTTTTAAAACTGGAAAAGGTCATTTTCTATATTCATTACTCTCATCATCCACTAGATATGATTCTTATGACTTTTGGCCGAGAAACCAAAAGAAAACAAAACTCAAGCCCTCTTTAATAGACAGTGGCTGGCAGCCCCAGAGGATCTAGATGATTACTTGAAAGGAGGACAATTAACCAGAGTCACTCCCGAATGCTCCGTGTGGTTAAAAACATATGTGCATTTAGCAAGTATTGGATGGGTCCTATGTCGGGCAAGGCACAGAGCTGGCGACTCTGGCTGTCATTTGGTAGAGTAAGGAACGGATTTTCTCCATTTCCCAGCATGGTAGTTCTAGAACATATTAATGACCCTAAAGAGCCTATGCCACAGAGATGCTGTGTTTTTAAATTAAGACAAAGACAAGTAATTCTAACCTGTACTGACCTCATCTTACTGCTCATGGATACCTAATAAATCATAATTTTATTCACTCTTTCTGTTAGTGCACTTTTCAACAGCAGTTAATAAATCACCTTCACCTCTCATGTTCTTTGAGCCCACTCACCTCCCCATTGAAAGCTACTGAGATCTTCTAAACACATTCTATGTTGAGGAACCCCCAGGAGGATTGCATAATGAAGATGAGCCAAAGTGCTCAATATGAGTGAATGCATACAGTTTATTAATTCTGAGCCAGCCATCAAAGACATCATCCTTTATACTCCATAAGGACCCCCCCTTACATTTCTTAATAAGAATTCTATACAAAAATGCTGTCTTGTGCTAATAACTCCTCCTCAAATCAGAATATGGGCTACTCAGGCTTTCTAATTATGACCTGAAAACCTATAGTTGACTAGATATAGGATTCACCAGTGCCAGCTGACTACAAAAATAACATGCTTCAGAGATCAGCATCTTAAAAATTCTAAAATTACCACCATCTCAAACCACTATTTATAAAAATAATATACTACATTTATGTCAATCATTATTCATCATGTTGACACAGTTCAAAGCCAAATTTAAATAGACTTGCCTGGTGTCTAGTAGACTATTCAAGATCTGAATATAGACACATTTTCAAATATATAGCTCTTAACTTATATACTGTACCTACAAACATTTGATTTGAAAAAAATCAGCCAAAAGTCAAAACACAGGTTCCCCAACTCCTTCAACGCCAAGCTTTCCTTCAATTTAAAAATAACTTAGATAAAAAGCACGCTTTATACATCATCAAAGATCCCTAACCCACCAAAGATTAGCTTGTTCTTTCACATATAGAAAGATAAAAGGTTACAAAATTTAAATGGTGTCCTTTGGGTAAGCTTCCTGAAGAATTCGACTCTTTAAGGCTGTCCATTTGGGACATGAAAAAAGTCATTTCTTAAGCATGTTTGGACTACTTTTAACCTTCAACTATTATTTTAAATATTAACGCGCCAATGAGTCTAAACCAAAGAAAGTCTCTTGCACCATTCACAGGTCTGCAGAGAAACAGGCATCATAGGGGACCTAATGAAGAAAATCTCAACTTCAATTTACAAGTGGAGACCAGCTAGTAAACTGGGCTCAGCTAATGGAAAGTGGAATGATCTAACGCAAACCATTGTCTCATCACCTACAAAAAATATAAAGATCCAATAGACTGCCTTTAGTATACCATTGGTGAAGGCAGAGATGGTTCAAGGGCCACTACATGTAGAATGTACTATGATATTTCAGCCCAACCTACTTACAAGAAAAAGAGACAAAGTTACTAGACAAAGGCTTATCTTAGTATTTGTTATATGAAAAGAAAAGAAATGCTCAGGTCCAGAGAAATGGTATATCATGATGCTTTTATCTGACCAAATAAGTTTTCAGAAAACAACAGATGCAAATTTAAACAATTGAAAGCACTTATGTACACTAAGGTCAAACCTATGAGTGAGTTAACTTATTAGACAGAGATGGGGGTGGTGAATCTACTTAGGACCTTCGCCTACACTTCAGCTGTCTTTGCAAAAACAGACGCTGGCTTACAGAGAAAAAGCACAGGAAAGGTACTAGCTGCTTCAAAAACGTATTTTCTCCCTTGCTAGAACAGACATCAAAGAACAACAATTTCTACTGAGCACATTCAATGATGTAGACTTTGATATGCTTCATATCCAAGAAGGGCAAAGTTTGAACAGCTGGAAAATAAGAGTCTGAGCTGGGGCACACACCCAGTGTGCTACCTTAGTCATCTACAACTGTGTCTTCTTCAATGATGTCCTTACCAAAAAATAAAACAAAACAAACAAAAGACCAAAACAACACAAACAAAAAAATAAAACAACAAACAACTTGAAAACGCATATATTCCTGTGAAAGAGATACTGAGTTCAGACCACCATGACCTAAAGTGTAACTCAAGAAATCTAGACTGTCAGTCTCAGAAAGGACCAGCAGTTCTGATGTTTGCCTCTGAGGTTCTCTTGTCTGTCCCTTAGGATATAGTGTTCCTCAAGAGATCCTGAAAAGAGCATTCAACGAGGAAGGCTCTGACAAAACAGAGGCTCCTGCAACCACTGTGGTGTTTGCATGTCACGGGTTCATGTCCCAACCACAGTCACTCATAGGCCTATGTATAAATTACTGCCACACCCTTTCCTGTAAACTCTTGGCCTATGCAAACAGACTTCCTCGGGAGTGTGGCAGCAAAACATGTATGCTATACTATTATTAAGCCCCATTCTTTTATAACTGGGTGTTATTTGTTTAGTTTCCATCTCATTTCCAAACCTACCCTTCACACCAAGTTCTCATAATAGACATATGCAGGAGGGTCTGCAGACTAGACAATCTAATAAAAAAAGAAACTCATCCAGAAATACATTAAAAATGAAAATAAAAGTTAACATCATATTGCCTGCTATGGGAACTAAGAGAACAGTGCTACAACATGAGGGCTGGATATCTGTTTAGTTACAATGTGGGAAGGACAAGCTCTCCCTGTGAGAGAGGGGGGAGGGGGAAGAGGAAGGGAGGGAGGGAAAGAGGGGAGAGAGGAGAGAGAGGGAGAGAGAAAGAGAGAGGAAGAGGGAGAGAAAGAGGAAGAAAGAGAGGGAGAGAGAGGGAGAGGGAGGATGGGGGTGGGGGTGGAGGAGTGGGGAATGCGGGGGCAATCTCATCACAAATGCCCAGGAACCACAAAGGCTACTTCAGCTTTTTCATTTTATCTATCTGAGTTACATGACGACTGCTGGGCTCTGGTTTACCAAAGGCAGCTGCTGGAGGAGTCGGAGGAGCACTGACTCCTAACCGCTCTTAAGTCTTATTATCTCATTTGGTTCCCTTTCAGGTACCTAAGGATCCCAGAAATCTTTATCAGGACACTGTGGAGGTGGGGTAGGGTGGCCCCTGCAAATATCTGCCGGCATCACTTTAGCAGGAAATCCATCTCCCTCCAAGAGGTTTTCAGTAGGGATTCCAGCTGTTGGACCGCCAGTCAGGGATGTAGGGGAAAGGAAGGCATAGCAGGACTAGCCAGTTTCCCAAGTTCAGGCTCATATTAAAGTTTTTGTATCATCATATGAACTGGCCTGGTCAGGCACTGAACTGCACACCCACACCCCATCTATAGACACTAAGGGCATTTCATGAAGTCCAAATGGAGGAGCCCCATGGCTAATATTTACATATGAGCACTGAACCTCAAGATGTCTGAGGGTGTTTTAGATCTGGAACCTGAAAAATACATTTAATTTAACATGAAATCCTCACTGGGCGGTGGTGGCACACACCTATAATCCCAGCACTTGGGAGGCAGAGGCAGGCGGATTTCTGAGATCGAAGCCAGCCTGGTCTACAGAGTGAGTTCCAGGACAGCCAGGGCTATACAGAAAAACTCTGTCTCGAAAAAACAAACAAACAAAGAAGATAACTTGGAATCCTCAAAAATGGCCAATAGCTACAAAATATAACCAAATTGTACACATTCTTTTTTTTTTTTTTTTAAATTGTACACATTCTATGTAAGCCTATCAGGTGCCAGACTTAGCTCTCATTACAGAGCTTATCCTAATTATATAAGTTTTTGCCAGATCTAAAATATATTTTCTTTTTACGCTTTACATCCCTCCAAGGACAAAACGAGGTAAAAGTCACTTTGCTCAGTCTATTTTGAGGACTGATTTCAGTACTTAGGGCGGCAGCTTGACTGTGAGAGCCCTGAAGGCAGTACTTCAGGACAAGTAGATCTGACTGAGGAATGAGCTCATCTTTCACACATGCTCTGAAGAGATAAACAGATGTGTGTGCATTGAGTATGTACGTTCCAAGATGCTAAAGGTTTATTGGAAATTATCAATGCTGGAGAATTAGAGTTGACTATTGCACAGATGAAAAACACACCTATCTGGACAGATCATCTGGACGAACTGTACAAGTATCTCTTTAATCATCAAAACCTAATGCTAACTATTGTTATAGCCGTCCACTGGGATCTCATCACTTTATCCATAGCTTATTAATTAGCACATGAAATAAAGTACTCGTAGAAGTAAGAGCAATACAATAAAGCAAGAAGAATTTACTGTATACCAATGGCCTGTCTCTTACCATGGGAAGCTTTAAGCACGAAGTCACTTTTAAACCTCGGGGTCCAACAAAGTAGGTTCCAATATAACCCTCACATTACAAATGAGAAAAATGAGGTTCTGAGAGATTAAGTTCCTTGGCAAAGGTCCTGGAACTAGTACATGGTGATGAGCAGACTCAGATCCAGGTAACCTGGGTCCAGTATCCATTGTTCTGTCAAGTCACTGCCAAGTGGACAGAGCAGAAGAGGGGAAGGCACTCAAGCTGATGTTCCAGGACCTCCTCAAAGAGACAGAAAGGTCTGCTGACTGTGGGTGTGTTTAATGTATCTATACCTCCTAAAACCTATGTAGTTCTCTTAGGTTAACCGTCACATCTTCTGCTATCTATAATGCTACGTATGGGTGGAGAGCACATTCATTTACAGTTTGAAACCCTCCCCACATCATGGCATCCCTCTTCTCTGGGCACCCACATGTCTAATAATAACCCTCTTTGTTTCCCCCTTCCTTCTTTATAACTTCTCTACACAAAGGTATACAGTGTAATGGTTACAAATGCTTCCACTCTCGATGGAGAACTTTACGAACAGAGAAAGATGCGTCGTGTCACTCTCTGCCTCTGCAGCTTGAGATCGGTCTTCCGAGTCACACCCGTAGTTACTATAGTTTACTTAAAGCCCATAAAGTAAGATTTTACAACAGGGCAGAGTTGAGTCACATCTGTTCTATGCTTATTCTATTTTAGGGTCTCTAGAGAACAAACATGGTCCACCTGCTAATTCTTGTCCTAAGAGTTTCATTTAGGAAGTGAAGTGTGAGGGGTCAGAGAACAGGACTCACCAAGAACCAGGACTTCTTCTTCTTCTTTTTTTTCTTTTGGTTTTTTTAAGACAGGGTTTCCCTGTGTATCCCTGGCTGTCCTGGAACTTACTCTGTAGGCCAGGCTGGTCTCGAACTCAGAAATCTGCCTGCCTCTGCCTCCCAAGTGCTGGGATTAAAGGCGTGCGTCACCACCGCCCGGCTGCACCGGGCCTTCTATGCTCCACTCAGCTCTTCCACTAACTGAGTGATTTCCAGAAAAATGCTGGAGTTTTGGATACTCCGCCACAGATTGCATGAGGTAAGGCGTCACTCAGGTCTCGTGCAAATGTTTGGGTTTAAATTTTTTTAAAAAAAAAAACCCTTAATGTTAGTATTTTCCTGGCAAGTTACTGATAACCAAAAAGAAATATCTTTTAGAGTTTGTACAAAGGTCCTTTAAGAAAGCACGAGGCAGGGAAATGATGGCCAGACACTCACCATCAAGCAAGGCTACCAACAGAGGAAAAAGTTAGGACCCTCCCCCCATACACACACACAAATAACTATGTGTCTTCCTTAAACTACTAGAGGGATTCTCTGTCTCTTCCTTTTGTACGTATTTAAGACATTGTGCTACCTATTTAGGTCATTGTACCAATCCTTTCTGATCTAATTTTGGCTAGCCAAAACATATTATATTTCTGTATGATATAAAAGAAATTCAAAGCCTGTTAGGCTGGGGGATGGATAGGATGGGTAGGTTCTGGGCACATCAAATCTGCTCTACATTTTAGCCTTCATCCTTCATAGGCACCTGTACATATTCTTTCCCTTATGACCTTGACACACACACACTGAAAGCCCTCCTTTAGTATGGAATTTATATATTAACGGATTGAAAACATATTTCATGTATATAAGTTCTGCAGGAAAGTCAAAGAAGTCAAGATCTCGTAGGCATTTTTATACACGTGAGGCACCAGCATCCATTTCTGTCAGATGGCTCACCTGAGGACTGCTGCATTGGTTTCAACACAGGGTCCATATTATTAAACTACCTTTCAGAGTTTTTCCTAAGTTCTAAGTCCTACCACCCAGCTCCTTTGTGTGAATCTTAGCTGCCTGAGACAATCAAGTCAAGGTGTTCCCTTTATCGAACTTACGGCATGGCTTGCAGCACATTAAACTGAAGGCAAGACAACTCACTTCTACTCACAATCTTTTCCTGCTTATAGAACGTTAACAGTTAGCATCCACTCTAGTGCTTTCACTGTTGAAATCAGGACTTGTTCATCTTTTTTTTTTGTTGAAGAGAGAACCCTTTCCAAATCTCCCTAGCTCCCTAGCTCTGGGATCCCTGAATGAGGCAGCTCACCCCAGCATCGATTTCATAGGGTCACCAAGGAGCAGGGAGCCAGTGAACAGGTAGACAGTCCAAAAATATGCTAGCCCCTTGGGCCAGGACTTCAAAGGACAGCTTTATTACATTGTAAATGTTCTTTTCCACTCTAAAACCCGCCAAATTCACCTGGAATGTTAAGCTTCAAAATAAAAGCATTTTTTGTTTCAATTTGTCAAGGTAACTTATTCTGACATCTGATCTTTGGACATGGTGCAAATAGTTAATATTTAACATAAACTGTAAACTGTGCTGAAGCATACACATACACACACACACACACACACACACACACACACAC
>JADRCC010233337.1:0-10599 GCA_019843855.1 Hylomyscus alleni
TTGTATCTCTTTACCTGTGCTCTCCTGTATTTCTTTGAGAGAGTTATTCATGCTCTTCTTAAATTCCTCTAGCACCATTTTGAGGTATGATTTTACATCCAAATCTTCCTTTTCTGGTGTTTTGGGATATCCAGGACTTGCTGTGGTCGGAGTGCTAGGTTCTGCTGAAGCCAAGTAGTCTTGGATTCTGTTGGTAGGATTCTTGCGTTTGCCTTTCAACATGTTGATCTCTGGTGTTAGGTGTTCTTGGTATCTCTGCTTAGAGCTTGTTACTCCTGTGGGTCTCAGTCCCTGGGTTAAGGCACTCCCTGGAGGCAGGCTCTCTACTTGCAGGGAAGGGGCAGAGAAGGTCTCTGGTCTGACACTGTCACTCAGAGACTGAGATGGTCCTGTCCCTGCCGCCCTGTGATTCCCCTGCAGCTCTTGAGGCCTGTGCCTCCCGGCTGTTTCGGCCTTAGAAAGTCACCGGAGACAAAATGTCGGATCTCACCTGAGTTCCTGGGTTAAGGCGGGCCCTGGAGGCGGGCTCTCTCCTTGCAGGGAAGGGGCAGAGAAGGTCTCTGGTCTGCCGCTGTCACTCAGAGACTGAGATGGTCCTTGGATCTGCTTCTCAATGTAGATGCCGTGTCTCAGCATGTTCCTTATTTACACGAACACCGTGGAACCCAGGGTTCTGAAGCAAAGGGCGCCAGCATAGCGTGGCTCGCCTCAGCAGTTGCTTTCCATCTCCTTGTTTCTGTGGTGGTAGCACATACTTGCCATCTTAGCACTCAGGAGGCAGAGCAGAAGGATCATGAGTTCCCAGGGAAGCCTGGGGCGCCCTGCAAGAGTCTACGTCCAAGTAACAAGTAACAAAGTAAAACAAAAAGCCCTCAGCTGTTTTATTTTCCTTCATTAAAATAATATATTAGATGTTACACTTAATATAATATAATTTAATACAATATATAATTAAATGTAGTATAATATTTAAAGTTCAGGTGAGACAGCTTACTCTACAGAAAGGGACTCAGGTCTTCTGCAAGAGCGGGCTCCTAACCACAGTGAACACTGGAATTTTTATTTCTCTGTGTAAAGTAGTTCTTGGCAATTATTTTGTTAGGCATTTAAATGAAAAAAATATTTAGTTTTAAGTACATTTAAATAAATCTTTTTTTTAAGATTTATTTATTTATTATATGTAAATACACTGTAGCTGTCTTCAGAGACACCAGAAGAGGGTGTCAGATCTCATTTCGGATGGCTGTGAGCCACCATGTGGTTGCTGGGATTTGAACTCATGACCTTCCGAAGCGCAGTCGGTGCTCTTCCCCGCTGAGCCATCTCACCAGCTTTAAGTACATTTAAATACAAGTGTATAGTAGGTTTGTGCCTATTACATCAATAGTAATTGTCAGGCTGGAGAGATGGCTCAGCAGTTAAGAGCACTGACTGCTCTTCCAGAGGTCCTGAGTCCAATTCCCAGCACCCACATGGTGGCTCCCAACCATCTACAGATGGGGTCTGATGCCCCCTTCTGGTGTGTCTGAAGACAGCTACAGTCTGAAGATGAGCTACAGTGTAGTTCATAAACGTAAAACAAATAAATAAATCTTTAAAAACTATGCTATCATATTTCTCTATAATTGGCTGTCTATTTAATATCTACTTCAGTTCAGAGACTTCTGCCTCATCCTTTTACATTAAAAAAATTTTGACCATCCAAAATGCCAGATTTTCTCCAAAAGGCTTGTTCCATTTCCCTAGCCAACAGTGATGCCTTTTCAAATATCACCAGTACCTAGAGGGTTTTTGCTTTTCTAAGTTTTTCAAAGCTGAAAGATTAAAAGCAATGAAATGTGCTATGTTTAAAGCTCTGCCCTTTCAGGATCCTTAAGTCCAAATGGGTTTTCAAGGATGCAATGCCCATTTATTCAGTCTTTTGAATTTGACATTAAGTCATTTTTTAATATGTCATATATGTAAGAGTGTGTGTGTATATGTACTTTGTCAAAGTGCTTTTCTTTGAAGCTGGAAATTTTAACCTGTTTTTTTCCTCCCAGAAACAGATCATTTAAAGCAGTAAAGTAAATATATGAAACATTTAAAGAATCGAATCATCTATTTTGAACCAAAAGGCACATAGAGCCATTTGTGCCCAACAAAAAGATGAAAATACATTTTAAGGTGCATAAGGTATTCATAAAACAGTTCTAGAGTAATTATGGTTTCTAGAGGCTAATGTATACCAGGTAACCCATTAACAGTGTACAAATCCAGTTTGTCTAAACTTAATACAATTAAATAAAAATAAATTAAAATCAGAGTACTTTAGAAGTCATACTTATACACACACACACACATGTAATCTGAAAAATATGCCTAAATAATTTGAGGAAAAAAGAGAAATACTATAGCAATTACAATATACTCAAACTGACTCATGAAAACCTATGTCAAAATCTGGGATAAAAGCTGGGTGGTGGTGGCCACGTCTTTAATTCTGCCGCACAGGAGGCAGAGGCAGGTGGGTTTCTGGGAGTCTGTGGCCAGCCTGGTCTATAGAGTGAGTTCTAGGACAGCCAGGACTAAACTGAGAAACCCTGTTGAAAAACAAACAGACAACAAACAAAAAAAAGGACAAAGAGTAAGTGGGACTTAGAGGAATATTTAGAGTTAAAGTGAACTCTACTTAAGAATCATTAATATATAGGACAACCAGGTTGAGCTTCCAACTATATCCTATGTAATATTTTAATTTATTCTTCAATCATCTTCTTTCTCCCAGATTCTCCACTTCTCTAACACCCAACTTAATATTCTTCTCTCTCTTAGAAACAAAAACAAAAACAAAAAAAACCCATGAGTCCAATTTGTGTTGGGCATCTACACCCGAGGCTGGCTGCCTGGAGTGTGTCTGACCGCAGCATCATCCTGTTCCTGGGCGCTGACTTCCCCTCCCAGCAGCTATCCCCTGGGAACAGCTTCTGAACTAGGCGTGGGCCTGTGTCTGCTTCTCTTCCTCTGCGCTGGGATTCTGTCTAGCTTGAGCTTATGTGGCTTGTACGTGCTGTCCAGTCGTTTGAGTTTCTGTGTGCATCAGCTCTATCGTATCATCTGCCTCCTCCGGCTCTTACATTTTTCTATCCCCGATTCCTCACAGATCCTTGCAGAGAGAGGGTGTGATTTAAACACCTCACTTAAGGGCTGAGCATTTGTGAACGTGTTTAACTTTCACATATTTAATATAATTCTTTGCTATATAAGTTGCTAATTTTGTTTCTTGTATGTGTGTGTGTGTGTATCTTCTAACTTACAAAGTTATTTTAATAGTACAAGTTAGAACTATTTTTTTTTTTTTTCGAGACAGGGTTTCTCTGTGTAACCTTGGCTGTCCTGGAGCTCACTCTGTAGACCAGGCTGGCCTCGAACTCAGAAATCCACCTGCCTCTGCCTCCCAAGTGCTGGGACTAAAGGCGTGCGCCACCACCGCCCGGCTTAAAACTATTTTTTTAATGACCTGGAGGGATGGCTCTGTAGGCGCTTGTCAAGACCAAAGTTCATATCTCAGGAACACACATAAAACCAGACATGATAGTGCTTGTCTGTATCCCAGGCAGGAACAGAAATCTTAGAAGCTCATAGCTTGGTGTGCACAGTAGTAAAAACAAAGAGACCCCATCTCAAACAAGGTGGATGATGAGAACCAACCCTCAAATTTCTCCTCTCACCTCTACACATGTACTGTGTTCTTGACATACACAGAAAATGTACACCCACCCCCAAACCCCCACACATCCACACCCACACACAAGATTTAAAACATTTAAAGTTTTTCTAGCCTTAATGTCAAGCTTCAATTAGCTGTGTTTTGTTTTTGTTCTTCTTTTGCTTTTGAGACAGTTTCTCTCCATGAAGGCCTAGCTGTCCTGAAACCCACTACGTAGATCAAGCTGGCTCTGCTTCTGTCTCTGCCTCCCAAGTGCTGGGATTAAGGGTGTGCACAAACCACAGTCAGCCTAATTTGAGCAAAATCGAGGATTTTTTTTTCTGTCCTTTCTCTTATAAAGACAAATAATTGTCAGAGGTCAAAATATTGTGTGAACTTTTGATAAATGTTTAAGCTCGTGAGAGGCCAGAGATAGGAAGCATCCAGAGATTGTATAGAGACATTGAGGAATTTGATTTGAAATTGTGGTCTTAGCAATGCTCTAGTTCTATTTCTCTTTGCTATGATAAACTGTTCTGGCAAGAAGTTAGGGAGAAAGTGTTTATTCAACCTACAGTTGCAGCCCATCCCCGGGAGGGAGTTCATCACATCCACATTCGAGAGCAGAGAGGAGCATAGATGGTTATTCTATGCATGCTCGCCTGTCCATCCTCTACTTGCCCGCTCACTCACTTGTGCTCAGCAGGATTTCTCCACTTCTATAAAATCCAGGGTCCCTGACTAGGGAATGGTGCTGCCCACAGTAGGTTGGGACTTTCAATGTCAGTGAACTTAAGACAACCACCCACAGACGTGCCCATAGGACTACAGTCCTTCATTGAGCTCTCTTCCCAGGTGGTTCTGGTCATGTCAAGCTGACAATGAAATCTAACGTTTCAGGATGTAAGGTTATTGAGTAGGAACCTTGGCTGTGCACCCCCGACCCTAAGCCCCAGCATACGCTGGGATAGTAACAGTTAGTGACAAGAAGCTAAGTTAAACACTTAGCTTTGGTCTTGTTAGTCAAGGCCATGCTGGGCACAAGAAGGACCTCAGTGGGCATTAGGGACCAAGAGAATTATTCTTAATTTAGCTTCCTTCTCCAGATCTGTATGTGTAGTTTTGAATGGTTGTGTGTCTATTTGAGTTTACACATGTGTGGACCTTGACTTTGTTTTATTTACAGAAGTAGACAACGTAGCCCAGTGTCACATCCAGCTTGCGCAGACTCTAAGAGAAGAGGCCAGGAAGATGGAAGAATTCCGGGAAAGGCAGAAGCTGCAGCGGAAAAAGGTTGCTTTTGTGGATGTGTTAAATGTCACCTTTCTTCTACAGAGAAACCTCAGGCGCGTCTGGTAGGAAATTGCTCAGCATTTGGGAGGCAGAGGCAGACAGAGCTCTCTGTGAGTTCGAAGCCAGCCTGGTCTACATAGGGAGTTCCAAGATAGCAGGACAGCTAGAGCTACACAGTGTGACTCTGTCTCAAAACAAAACAAAGCAACCAAACAAGAAACAAGACCAAAAACCAAACCAAACCCCCAGACAGCTCAACTTAGTTCTCACCCCCTCCATGCAATCATAACCTTTTTCTGGCTTCAGAAATTACATGTTGGGGCTGGTGAGATGGCTCAGTGGGTAAGAGCACTGACTGCTCTTCCGAAGGTCCTGAGTTCGGATCCCAGCAACCACATGGTGGCTCACAACCACCTAAATGAGATCTGAGGCCCTCTTCTGGTGTGTCTGAATACAGCTACAGTGTATTATGCCGGAGCAAGCAGGGCCGTCCTGAGTTCAATTCCCAGCAGTCACATGATGGCTCACGGCCATCTGTACAGCTACAGTGTACTCATACACAAAAAATAAATAAATAAATCTTTAAAAAAAAAAAAAAAAAAAAGAAATTACATGTTGGAGTCTCCATGTAGAGGCTCAGTCTACGAGTGTGTGTCCTGTACCTCAGGCAAGTCTTCCTTTTATTTATTTATTTATTTAAAAAAAGATTTATTCTATTTATATGAGTATACTGTAGCTGTCTTCAGACACACCAGAAGAGGGCATCAGATCCTGTTACAGATGGTTGTGAGCCACCATGTGGTTTCTGGGAATTGAACTCAGGACCCTTGGAAGAGCAGTCAGTGTTCTTAACCACTGAGCCATCTTTCCAGGCCCACATCTTCCTTTTATATTTGCAGAAATAGTTGAGTGAGTAAAGTGCTTCCATACGAGCACGAGGCTGTGAGTTCAAATGCCAAGAACTTGGGTAAAACTCTTGCAGGACTCAGTGGCTCTGTGTGTGCGTCTCTTCTTTTCAGATCTGATGCCCTAGTTAAGAAGATCCCTTTACCCACCATCAGCAGGATCTAGCACATCCTAGCTAGTGAGCTTCCAGATCACACCCCTTCTAAGCAAGGTCATGGAAGAGGGTGAAGAACTGGAGGAGACTCACGGTTTTCTTGAAGTTTATGACGCTCTGGAATAATCCTATCCTATAACTAGAGAAACCATGGCCCTGGGAAATTCAAGTTGGTTTGTCCTCACAGCAGCTCTGGAGAGGTTCCTTTTTATTTAAACATGTATTCATTGCTGTTTTATGTGTATGACTGTTTGCCTGCATGTATATGTGTGCCACATATATACCTGGTGCCTGTGGAGCCAGATGAGGGCATCAAATACCTTGGAACTGGAGTTACAGACTGTTGTGAGCCTCCTGTGGGTGCTGGGAGCTGAACCCCGGTCTTCTATAAGAGCAGCCAATGGTGTTAACTGCTCGGTCATCTCTCTAGCAACTATGAGACTCTTTTTCTCTTTTCTTATTTTTGGCTTTTCGAGACAGAGTTTCTCTGCATATTCCTGGCTGTCTTGGAATTCATTCTGTAGACCAGGCTGGCCTCGAACTCAGAGATCTACCTTTTGTTGGCCTTCCGCGTGCTAGGATCAAAGGTGTAAATGTTTGGTGACTTAGAGGAATCCAGAACTAAATCCGAGTTTACGTCACAATGTTATTTAGATCAGAGCAGCCACAGTTTTGATTATTTTGCTCCTGAAAAACCTGTACATGCAGGTTTTAGCCAATTAGAGCCCTCGAAAGAATGAATGTCTTTCAAGACTAGAAGGCTAGCACCAAAGATTCCTGTTCAGGTCTTTGTGGACGTCTGGGGACCTGCCATCCTTCCCGCAGGTCTCCCGTGAAGTCCTCGCTGTATCCTAGTTTTCGACTCAACGGATGCTGACGTTGTGTTTCCGGTCTGTGCCCATCCGTCCACAGCCAGTCCTGAGGCTGACTCCTGCCCTAACTGCTCAAGATGAGCATCTTTGCCAGAAGTTTCCAGTTGGAATGTAGGCTGCTCTGAGTCTGCCCGCAGTAACTTAAGGGCCTCCCCATCTTATATCCACCATAATTTTTTTTTAATTTTTTCTTTTTTTTAATTTTAAATAATATTTAATGAACAGTCAAAAACAACAAGAACAAACCCCTGTTGCCTCCCCCCTCCCCATGCCTGCCACCTCACCCTCTCCCACTTATCAGCCCTGTCATTCTCCTACACTGGGGCACAGAACCTTCATATGGCCAAGGGCCTCTCCTCCCCTTGATGACCAACTTGGCCATCCTCTACTATACACATGCTGCCAGAACAATCAGTCCCACCATGTATAGTCCTTGGTTGGTAGTTGAGTCCCTGGGAGCTCTGAGGGCATTGGTCAGTCCATATTGTTGTTTGTCCCAAGAGGCTGCGATCCCTTTAACTCCATTGGTTCCCTCTCTAACTCCTTCATTGGGGACTCTGTACTCAGTTCAATGGATGGCTGTGAGCCTCTACCTCTGTATTAGTCAGTTACTGTCAGAGTCTCTCAGGAGACAGCTATATCAGGCTGGAGTGTCCTTCCTTCAGTCTCTGCTCCATAGTTAGTCTCTGCAACTCCTTCCATTATATCCACCATAATTTCATGAGCTTTTTTTTTTTTTTCCCTTTGTTTGATTGAGACAGGGTCTCACGAAGCCTAGGCTGGCCTCTAACTCCTCACCATCTAGCCGAGTCTCCTGCTTCCCCCTCAGGAGTGTTAGGACTATAGACATGTGCTGCGATGCCCAGCTTAAGAGCTGCCGGTTGCCCAGCACTGCCTCTTCCTATTTCTCAACCAGTGCTTGTGCAACGTCCCTTACCACGAAGGAAGGCTGGACATAGGCGGTTAAGGAACGCTATATCAAACCCTTTCACACATCCTCTCAAGCCGTTGTATCTCTCCCAGTCTTATTCCAAGTGGAATTATCATGTGTGCTGTACTCATTGGATAGTCCTGGCCTCTCTGTAGCTCTTATATTTTCAGGCTGGCCTCTAACTCATGGAGATGCTTCTGTCTCTGCCTCCCTAGTGCTGGGATGAAAGGTGTGCACCACCATGCCCAGCATTAGGCTTTTTAAAAGTTACTTTTTTATTTATCGTTTTGAAATATGTTTTTTAAATATGAATGCAATTAAAATTTTATTTTTTAACAATTTTAATATCTAGATAAACTTCTACGTTTCTAAAGTATTAGCTTTATGTAAAGGGATTAAATCTTTTTTTTCTTAGATATTTTCTTTATTTACATTTCAAATGTTATCCCCGTCCCTCCATCACCATCCCTCTATCCTTTCAACCCCTCCCCCTGCTTCTATGAGGGTGTTTCCTCATCTACCCACTCTTGCTTCTATGAGGGTGTTTCCTCATCTACCCACTCCTTTCCACCCTTGCATTCCCCTACACTGGGGCATAGAGCCTTCACAGGACCAAGGGCCTCCCCTCCCATTGATGTCTGAAAAGGTCATCCTCTGCTACATATGTGGCTGGAGCCCTGGGTCCCTCCATATGTACTCCTTGGTTGGTGGTTTAGTCCCTGGGAGCTCTGGGGGGACTGAGTGGTTGATATTTTAATATGTTTTTAACTAAAATAAACTTATATCACCTCTCCACCCCACCCGATTTTTCCCTCCAGCTTCCCTCTGAAGTAGCTGCCTACTTCAGACTCCTCCCTTGTCTCCTAGCCACAAAATTATTTTTAAATTTTTAATTGTTATACACGTGAGTCTCTGCATGGATTTGTGCACCATTTATGTGATGCTCATGGAGGTATTGAATCCCCTGGAACTGGATTTAACAGGCATTTGTGAATGACTCGATGTGCCAGACTTGGGCCCTCTATATTGCTAGTTTTCTCTAGCCCTGAGTGACAGTTTTTGTTTCTTTCTTTTATTTACTTTTCTTCCTTCTTTTCTTCCTTCTTTTCTTCCTTTCTTTTTCCTTTCTTTTTCCTTTCTTTTTCTTTTCCTTTCCTTTCCTTCCCTTCCCTTCCCTTCCCTTCCCTTCCCTTCCCTTCCCTTCCCTTCCCTTCCCTTTTCTTATTTTGAGAGAGGGTTCTTTGCATAGTCCTGGCTGTCCTGGAACTCATAGAGATCGCAGGGGATCTGAGTTCATCTCTCAGCATCCATGGTAGACAGTTCACTTGTGACACAGCTCTAGGGGCCTGCGATCCTTCTGGCCTCCATGGCACCTGCATATACATGCACATTCTCACACACAGACAGGCAAAGACAGTACAATAAAAAAAATATAAGCTGGGGGAGGTGGCATCTATCTTAGCACTTTGGAGACAGAGGCAGGCTAGTCTCTGTGAATTCAAGAGCAAGTCTGGTCCCAGGCCAGTACGAGTTTCCCAGTGTGGCCTTATCTCAAAAGGATAGAAAGAAAAATAATAATTAAAAAGTTAAGGAGATACCATGTCTTGTGTGAAAACGGTAAAAAAAAAAACTTTAAAAGGAAGCATAATGTCTAAGCCAACTGGGCTCTGCATAGACGACTCCACTAAAGGAGGTGCTTCTTCACATTGTCAGTGTACTTAGCAGCCTTGGCCCTAGTGGGGAAACCTGCTAGCTCTCCATGGCTTCTAGAACATTCCTGCTAATGTTACATAGACCCCGGGGTTGGTATCAGATCAGCACTGGAAGAGCAAGTGCTCAGCTGAAGTTGCATTTGCAGCAGGAGACACTTTCAAAACATTGAAAAGTCCAAAGTTTACTAAGGAAACTGTTGTTATGTGTTTCACAATGAGCTCTGGGGTGACTTTGAGTAACTTTTTTTTTTTTTTTTTTTTAAAGAACCTATTTTAGGGGAAAAAAAATCTGCCAGTGCTAACTTCCCCTTTATGAATTGTCACACTTCAGCTCTGCTCTTCTACTTCTTGGAAATGGAGCCATTTCCACTTATCACAGGCACTAGTTGGTTGGTTGCTTTTCTTGCCTGTGTTTCTTTTTCTTCCACGCTGTTGGTTATGGTCTTGGTTATGCTAGGCAAATTAGGTATTGAGCTTGAGCTGTGTCTCCACACCTAATTTACTGATTTATCTAAAAAAACCAAAACCAATAAACTTACAAGTAGAATGTTTTCTGCCTTTAAATATATATATATATATATAAATATATATATTTGTATTTTAAAAATATAATTATTTTTAACCAGATGTGGTGGTACAAGCTTTTAATCCTAGCACTTAGGAGGCAGTGGCAGGCAGATCTCTGTGAGTTCAAGATCCACCTGGTCCACATAGAGAGTTCCAGGAAAGTCAGAACTACACAGTGAGACTCCGTTTCGAACAAAACAAAACGAAATCTTTATCTTACATCTATTAGTACTTTATCTTCATGTGTCTGCATGTCATGTGTGTGTGGTGCCTGTGGAGGTTAGACAGAGACGTCACAGAGTCCCTTGAACAGGAGCTACAGATGTTACGAGCCACCATGTGTGTACTGGAGTTGAACCCAGAGCCTCTTCGAGAGCAGAGGGCTCTTAATTGCTGAATCATCATTCTAGTCCCGTTTTCTGATCTCTGTGACTGTGTGTGTATGTGTGTGTGTGTGTGTGTGTGTGTGTGTGTGT
>JADRCC010233341.1:0-10601 GCA_019843855.1 Hylomyscus alleni
TATATATATACTCACACACCAGTACTAGAAAACCTGCTAACATCTCAATAACATTGGTGGGTTGCATTTGTTTCAGTATTCAGATTGTGATATTGTATTATTGCTGTACATAATAACATTAAAATATAGGGAGAAACTGAGCAAAGAAGGTAAGGGTCCTTTTATATTATTTCTTACAATTGCATATGGATCTTCAATTATATCAGTAAAACTTCTCATAGAAAATTCTTGGCCATTGAGATGACTCAGTGGGTAAAGCTGTTTGCTGCCATACCTGACAACATGAACTCACTCCCCAGGAGTCACATAGTAAAAACAGAAAACCAACTCTCCAGTAAACTGTCCTTTAACCTCCACACACATCCTGTGGCATGCAGGTACACAGACTCAGACACATATACACGGGCGGACACATACACACACACACACACACACACACACACACACACACACACACGCTCACTTGCACATGCAAACTTATACACAGCTAAACAGAGTCAGTAAAATAAGTAGATAAAATATTGTTTGTTTGAGACAGGGTTTTTCTGTGTAGCCCTGGCTGTCCTGGAACTCACTCTGTAGACCAGGCTGGCCTTTAACTCAGAAATTTGCCTGCCTCTGCCTCCCAAGTGCTGAGATTAAAGGTGTATGCCACCACTGCCCGGCTGAAGTATTATTTTTTTAAAGATATATTTATTCATTTCATGCATATCAGTATAGTGTAGCTGCCTTTAGACACACCAGAAGAGGGAATTATATGCATTTCAGATAGTTGTGAACTACCATGTGGTTGCTGGGAGTTGAACTCAGGACCTCTGGAAGAGCAGTCAGTGCTCTTAACCTCTGAGCCATCTCTCCAGCCCCCTGAAACATTCTTTTGAGCCACCCTAGTAACCAACAATTTGTGTTAATATGATTTTAAGTTACTGCAATAGTATTCACTAATTAATTTCAATGGCTCTTCTACTTTTGTGAGTTTTCTGAAGGGAAACCAATATCATACATAGGGAAAATAAAATACAATGCAATTCCCTACAACTGGCTAAATCTGGTTCTCTGTCTGTTTTTATATGACACCCAACAAAGCATGGTTCTTTCATTTCCAAATTTGAAAAGCATCAAAAGAAGAAGTACTATTTTATGACAAGTGAAAGTAATATGAATTTCCAACTTTAGTGTTCATAAAGGGAATGTTATGAGAACATAGCTACACCCATTCAGTTCATATTATTTTCTCTGGAAGTTTTCATAGCTCAACAGCAGATCTGAGTAGTTGTAATGTGATTTCTGGTCTTATGAAGACAAAACTAGGGACTGAGATTTTACAGAAAAGTTTGCACTTGGTGGGTTATCTTAGGATTTTCTAGACTAACCTCTGATAAGTGATAATCTTAGCATCAAAGCATTCCCTGAGGATAATTATGTTTACAGTTTAAAGAATAAATACATAAGAAAATGTTGCTGCCTGAATCAATAACAGGAGTCTTAGTTTATTCATATATTCAGTCCTTCTGGAGGAATCATCAAACCCATAAACTCAGTTCATGGTTGTCTGTTTATAGAGAACAAAACAGTGTATGTTTCTTATAAAGAGCACAAGAAAAATGAGATCTTCTGGCAAGACAGAGTCAGATCAAGGTCAGGTCATCACTGTGGCATTTGTCAGTTATATAACATGGGCAAGTCCCTTACCTTTCTGGGCTTTCTAACAGTCAAGATAAATATGTTTGCTTCTATGGATTTTGAGAGGATACATTGAAACTGTACATCAAGGACCTCAAATGTTGGACTAGGCAAGTGCCGATCCAAGCTATTCCAAGACAGGAGTCCTTAGATTGCTGTAATTTTTCTTCTTATTTCTCTGTGCTGCCCATCCCTCTGTCTGATTTTGAAATCGGCCAAGGAAGAGTTAGTTTAGTTTCTTTTATAAACATCTCTCTACCTATATCTTTTCAGTTTCTCTGTAAGCATCTATGGAGTGAGGTTAAAACAAAACAAAACAAAAAAAAAAAAAAAAACTAGTCCATTTCCCTGCTGCCCAGATTTCTCTGTCAAGAGACCTGAGTGGAGGCTCTGGCACAATGGAATATGAATCAAATCTCTTTTTCAATTATAGGATGAAATGTGTCTGCAGTCCTGGGGGAAACCTGCAGATTGATGTGATCCCAGTAGGTTCAATACTAGTCTCCAGTAACAGGCCAATTGATGTTTGAAAAAGTTTCTGACCCTTTAGGTTATAAAAGACAAACTCTACTGAAATTATAAAGTCAGGGGGGAAACATGAAAAAGAAAAAAGTTGACTGGCCTGTTTATCATTGCTGAACATTCTAAGTGTTCAGGCTCATGACTAACTCTACACATTGATTCTGTGGGGACTTGGATATGATTGACATGTTACTTCTTTCAGGGCATTTCCATCTGACAGCCAAAAGGACTGTGTTCAGTGTTATACTATTCCAGGAAAGGACTCAAAATCCAGACTTAGGAGTTCTCCAATCTGGCCAGACAGAACAACACTGAAATTAGCAGTACATACCTGAATGTGACTTGGATACTTCTTAGTGATGCTCAGACAGAAGACTCAAGGAGCTGATGTTGAGCTAGTTTCTGGTGTAGGAAGATTTTCAGCATAACTGAAAGAGAAAGAGAAATAGGAAGACAGACAAAGAAGAAAGGGGTTTAATAATCTTTTATGTTGTTGATAAGCTGAAATGTTTTTTTAATTTGTACATTTGTTTTAATAGGTGTCATAGTTTAAATCACTTAGTTTCTTTGTCACTCATCTTTTGCAGATTCATTTTAAAAAATTAACAATCTAACATTCAGTAGAATATAAGCACATGTAACAAATCAGTGACTATTGTCTCTGACCTATGTGTAATTCATAGTTGCCTAGAGATAAGGACTATCCACTTTCATCACCAGCCCAAACCATCTACCAGTGATGTTGCTGATGTCCTCTGCATGTTTGAATCCACCTTGGATGAAGTTGTTCAACCTAATCATTTCTTCACTTACATTAAACTGCCCTGCTTTTAGCAACATTTGCAATGCATTCAATTTTCTAGTTGTCCCATGCAAAGGATATTTTTAAAGCATGGAAAGTCTAGGATGGCCTCTGAAGATGACCCACACTAATGCTGTTATCATTGGTGTAGACCTGAGGATAGTGAGATATCACTCCAATGTTTGCATAATATTGTACAGCACAGTTTATCTTAATAAACAAATTGTCTAGATAGGTGTGACATTGTCTTGTGAAACTTACAAGTAGAGAACATACTTTGACTGGGACAGAAGTTGGGGAGATTGGAACTACAAACATTTTTGATTACTGTATTTGGCTTTGAGGATAGACAGGTCCCATCAAGGATAGAAAGGCATCATATAATTGCTGAGCAATTCTCCTATGACAGATGCTTGTAATTGGGGACCTCAGTCCTGCAAACTCACAAAGCCAAAGTTACTAAGGGCTACAATATCCTTGGAAGTGGTTCCTTTTACAAAGACTCCAGATAAGACCCCAGGCTTACCAATCCTTTCATTTCAGTTATGTGAGTTCTGGAGCACAGAACTAGTTGACTAGTTGAGTCTATTCTATCTTCAAGCCTCCATCCCCATGAGCTAATAAAACATATTTTCATTTACTAGCTTTTTATAATTTGTTATATAGAAACATAAACCTGCAAACCATTTCTTGTTGTCTTTCCTTTGAAGTTCTCAGAAGTGATCTTTTTTAATGAGTGTTCTAAGTAAATGTCTCATTTCTAAGTAGAAAATTCTGTTCCTTTCACCACTTTGATTGGAGGGAACATTTCATTTTCTATTTCAGCTCACTGACAGCTATACTGCTGGGTGGGAATATATTTTTTAATTAACTACATTAACATTTATAATTTCCAAAAGAAGTAGTTGTTGAAAAGTTGTTGACTTTTTTGTTTCACATAATAAGATCTGATTGGTAATGGGTAGAACTTCAGTGTCATGAGAGCAACACTTTCGGGTAACTGGAGCTCTGGATCTCTAGATTCATATATTACTCAAGTTGAGAAGAATGTAATATATTTGTAAATCTGAAATATAGTAACATGAGACACATCTGGTTACTATTCCAACATGTAAAGAATTTAGGAGTCATGATTTCTGCTAACTCAACAAGATAAAAGAAGACCAAACAGAAAACCAATGTCTTGCCTTAAATCTATCAAAGAATTTAGGTCACAGGCCTGACTCTAACCTCTAAAACCATAAAGGCAGGAATATTCAAAGAATATAGATTACTTTCCTAGAATCAGAAGCTGGTAGACTCAGTAGCTAGTAGGAACACTTAAATAATAACTTTGATCAATTGTTGGCTGATTCTACTCTAGCTTGAAAGATTCAGAGCTACTGGGAGCTTAGTATAAATAGGTATATTTTTACAGGTTATATCTCTAAGTTCTCCACCTGAATCTTATGGTGAAGATCAGAGGAAATCCACCTAGTTCTTGGCCAGGTCAGGGGGAAATGAATCATTGTGTGAAATACAAACTAACTCTTTTATTAAATTAACTATATTATTTATTTACAACCCAGATGCTTCCCCATCTCCTGGTTCCACTCTCAAAGTTCTTCCCCACTTCCCTTCCCTTTATCTCTGAGAAGGTACCCCCAGGTATCCTCTTACCCTGAGGCATGAAGTCTCTACAGAATTAAGTACAACCTCTTCTACTGAGGCTAGAGAAGAAAGTCCTCTGATATATAAGCTCTAGAGGCCTTGAACTAGCCCATGTATACTCTTTGATTGGTTGCTCATTCTCTGAGAGCTCCCAGTGGTCCAGGTTAGTTGACACTATTGGTCTTCCTGTGGGATTGCCATCACCTTCAGTTCCTTCAATCCTTACTCTAACTCTTCTATAGGGGTTCCAAACCTCCATCCCATGCTTGGCTGTGGGTATCTGCACCTGTCTTAGTCAGTGGTAGAATAGAGCCTCTCAGAGGACAGCTATGCTATGTGTCTGCAAGCACAAGACAGCATCAGTAATAGTGTGAGGGATTGGTGTCAGTCCATGGATGGATCCCAAGTTGGGCTTGTCACTGGTTGAATATTCATTCTTTCTCTGATCTATTTTTGTACCTGCATTTCTTTTAGATGGGAGTAAATTTATGTCATAAATTTGTTGGTGGGTTGGTGTCCCCATTCCTCCACTGGGATCCTGCCTGGCTACTACAGGTGGTCTCTTCAGGTTCCATATCCCCACTCTTGGGCCTAACTCCTTTTTAAATAACCCCAGAGCACCATTCACCAAAATACGTATCAGAAACAAGAAGAAAAAATGAATGTCTTATGTGACTTAGGAAAAGGAAAATCATCTATTCCCACCTGGATTTTAGACTTTCTGGCTTATGTAAGGGGGGAAATACAAGCTGGGAAGCACTTGTGATGGTTCACAGTTCAGGGTCATAAGCCCAATTCTAATCATAGGTGTTCAGAATGCCTTCTGTCCACCTAACTCTATCCCCACAACATGAAGTAGGACTATAAATAAATCAACTTCGATGCTCAAACTCTAAGAAAGAGTTTCTAGGGAAGCAGAGACCAAAGAAATGAAGAGCAAGGATACTTCAGGAAATTAGAGCCTCTAATACTTCCCCTTGTCACAAATAGTCAAAGTATTCTATTTCCTAATAAGATCATCGCACAGCTTCACAATAAAAGCCTTCAGTTCCTAGTACACAGCTTCTAACAAAAATTCAAGTCATTCTAAAAGACAAGAGAACTCTCACAATCTCAAAGAGAAACAAATCATCAGAACTAGACTGATATGAATGAGGATGTAAAGTAGCTGTTTTGAGTATACAAAGTTTCTAATATGGAACTAGACAGGACATTGCCCCATAACTTAGAGACTTAAAATACTGCACATTTAATATGTCACAGGTTTTGGAAATCATGGATCAGGGCACTGCTAAGGGTCTAGACATGTTCCATGGAACCTGGGATCTCATCTAGAGGCCCAGCTAGTAAAGAATGTTCTTCTTAAGAGCTTTTGGATAGAGTAATCTGTTTAATCACTGAATGTTGGTAAGAGGACACCTTCTACTCCTTGCATGTGGACCTCTCTAACATGCTGGCTTACTTTATCAAAGTCATCTAGGCAGAGAATCTGATTGGAAAATATTTGTTATCTCTTTTCAACAAAAGGTGGGAAAGACTTCTCATTGTAGTCATTCTGTTAGCTAGAAACAAGTAACTTAAAGGGGAAGAAATATAATGTTATAAACAAGGAAACAAGGAGCACTTAAGGTCAGCTTAGAAGAGCCTAGTATGATATGTATGGTCATTTACAAGATAATTTAATTAGGTAATTGTCGTGCTTCAGTTAAAAAGACTGAGAAAGCACAAATATTTCTCTTTCTTCTCTACCTCTTCTCCTTACAAATGTAAAGGAAGACCCTGATAAACTCAGAGAAGCTAAAAATGCCCAACATCATATAGCTTGCTAGAGAGCTGGAAACCAAGTCTTTCTTCTTCATTTTTCTGAGTTAAAGTCTAAATCCAAAAGAAATTTAATTAATAGAATCAAAGTTAAGTGAGAAGTCAAATTGATGTGTTGCTTTTGTAAAATTGGGACTTCAATTGATTATGGTTAAAGAATTCAGACGAGAAATTTCAAGGAATATAAAGCAAAATAGGAGAGGGGAGGGAAGCATTGACTGTGCCAGAAAGAGCTGCCAGACCCTTAGGCAATCCAAAATAATGAGTAGCATGCCTGCTTTTGCAGAGCTTGTCCTTTGGACAAGGCAGACTAGTCTGGAGATGCTTGAATGCAAGAGGACAAGTAATGTAGCCAAAATATGAACCTGCAGGAAAATCAAGAAAAAGAGTACTCATGCAGAAACATCATGAGGATGGAGAGCCTCAGAATAATTGCTCAAAAAGAATATCAAGATCTTCCATGCCACTGCCAGTTTGGATCAGCAAATCCCAATTACAAGTGGGCTCCTGCCATGCCCACTCACTCTAAGCATTTGATAATATAGACTCCTTTCTCTGAACAGCAGTGGCAGAGTTTGCAGCTCACTACTGTACTTGAAGGCACTATGTGGTACCTACCCTCTTGTTCATTAAAAGAGCTCATAGAAAAATGAACAACTGATGAGAAAAATATACAGAAGGAAGTAGGATTGCCTGAGATGCACTGGGGTGATTTTTAAAAAAGAAATATGGGATTTTGCTTAAGTGCTTGACTTTTGAGGAACATATAGTGATGACATTTGTTAATATCTACTGCTGCTAACTCATGATTTCCTTACTGCCTCTGTGTCTATCAAACATAAATGGGATCTCAAACCTAGCCAACCATTACTGAATATAATATCTGTGATTCCATTCTCAGTGTTCTTTCAAAGGAACCCATGTAGCAACTCACTAGCTGAGGAAAATGACCTGCTCTTCCAGGTACAAAGGAAAATCACGTCTGCCATTTTAAGTCTATGTTCCATGGATTGGAGATATAGCCTACCAGTAGAGGGATTGTCTTTTTTTTTTTTAATTTATTTTTATTATTTTTTTTTCGAGACAAGATTTCTCTGTGTAGTCCTGGCTGTCCTGGAACTCACTCTGTAGACCAGGCTGGCCTCGAACTCAGAAATCCACAGGCCTCTGCCTCCCAAGTGCTGGGATTATAGGGATTGTCTTTATTATGCACAAAAATCCATTGTTCTATCCCAGCTGGAAATATTGGAAACATAAAGAATTGGGGAGAGGTTTCAAGGCCTGCTTCCATTCCTTGCTGGCCATAGAAATCCAGGAAATCATTTAAACTCTGAGAGAAATGGAAACTGTTTCACCTCTTTCAATGGTAAGTTAAATGGAGGGCTGAATGAAATCATGCACACAGTAGAACTCTCTCCCCGCAGAGCATCTGTCTAATGGTGTTAGTTAGTTGATATATTACACAATGAGAGGTGAAATTATGTGGGAGATCACAAGTATATTGTAAAAGGCTCTGCAAGGTATTTGTAATAGCCTAACTAGGCAAAGCCAAAAAGAAGTGCTCAGCTGAACAAGCTTAACTTATTAGGCCCCTCTCTAAAGATAAATCCTACTCTCTGTGTTTGTAATTCCTAGACACATTTTTGGAATTATTTTACATCTGGAAGTAGAAGACAGAACATAGTCAATACCTGACTTTCCATTATTCATTGGGTAGTAGTTTAGAATGGATTTTTTTGTTGTTGTTGTTTTTTCGAGACAGGGTTTCTCTGTATAGCCCTGGCTGTCCTGGAACTCATTCTGTAGACCAGGCTGGCCTCGAATTCAGAAATCCACCTGCCTCTGCCTCCCAAGTGCTGGGATTAAAGGCGTGCGTCACCACCACCTGGCTAGAATGGATTGTTTAAGTTGCCATTAATTTAACAATCAAAAATTTTTTCAGATTTATTTATTTATTTATTATATGTAAGTACACTGTAGCTGTCTTTAGACACTCCAGAAGAGGGCGTCAGATCTTGTTACAGATGGTTGTGAGCCACCATGTGGTTGTTGGCATTTGAACTCAGCACCTTCAGAAGAGCAGTCAGTGCTCTTAACCACTGAGCCATCTCTCCAGCCCAACAATCAAATTTTTGCAAAGAAGAAATATTGCTAGGTCCATTTTCATTTATTAAGAAGAGAACATAATAACACACATTATCAAAATGGATTTTAAGCCATTAATTTTGTTATTTAATAACCCTAAGGTATTCACTAATTATGAAGAGTTATTTTTAGAAATTCCATGTTTTTTTGGAAGCATATAGTCACTGTCTTCTGAACTGAAAATATAATGTCAACATGCCCCCAAATATCTATTGAAGAATAGCTCCAAAGTTCCTTCCAGCAACTCACTAGCTGTCCCTTCTACCTGCCTCAACCTTTCTTTTTTTGTGGTGAACTATGCTATTCCAAGAGAAGAATAATAAGCCCACACCTATGATTATCGATTAGCCATAATTTTACCAGCATGTCTTCCTGAACATGATCTCATTTAATTGTTCTTTATGCGAAAGACAATATCAAGTAGATATTAAAGGGATTTCTTGAATAATAAAGTGAAACCACAATTTGTACTAACATAGACTATTTTAACCTTTTTTTAAACTAAGATACCAAAACAATTTGTGGCTAGCTCCAAGAAAGTCACCAACGCATCAGAATAACATTCATCAAAAATAATATGAATGGACTTTTATTTCTCTGTCAAAAAGCTTTAAAATTTATGTCATTCATGTTAAATAGTAATTATAAACCTTCCAAATTGTATTAGTTAATTTTCTCATCATTGAGAAAATAGAAAATGGAATCTTTAATATTTACCCAGGTATAATTTATTCTAATTGAAAAAGTACATTTTAAAAGCTATGCATAATAATATAGGCGACTTGACATCATATAGGAAGTTAGCCAGTGTAACACAGAGAGAGAGAGGGGGGAGGGGTTAGGGAGAGGGAGGGGGCGGAGGAGAGAGATGGCAGAGTAATGTGTGTTGCTGGAGATTGGACCCAGAACACCAGGTATGTTAGGTAAGAACTCTGCTACTGAGTTACATATTGAACACTTTGCTATGGTTTGTATGTGAAATGTCGGCCATAGGCTCATGAGTTTGGACATTTGATTCCTGTTGGTAGCTTTTTAGGAGGTAGCTGAACCTTTAGGAAATAAAGCAAAATAGAAAATAATTTTTTAGCCTATAATTTAGAGAGACTCATGATTCAAGAGAGTGTAGTCGATTGTGGTAGAGAAGGCATAGCAGAATCCTTGGTGCAAGCAGCAGATCATAAAACAAAGACCAGAAACAGAGAGCAGACAGGAAGCAAGACTGAAAAGTATTCTGTTGCTATGAGAAAGACAGTGACTAAAAGTAGTTTGAGGAGAAAAAGATTTCTTTGGCTTACATATCCCAGGTCACTGTCCACTGAGGGAAATTAACACAATAACCTGGAAAGAGGAATTGAATCAGAAGGCCTGAAAGTATTGCTTACTGGCTTGCTCTCCATGGCTTTAGCTTGCTTTCTTATATAACCCAGACCTACCAGCTTAGAGACACACAGTCCCTAAAGGCTAGGCCCTCCACATCATTCATCAAGAAAATGCCCAGCAGATTTCCCTTAGGTTATCTGATGGAGGCATTTTCTACACTGAGGTTGTTCTTACAAAATATCTCTTGATTTTTGTCCTATTGATTTCCCCCTGTCCCAGAAAAACAACCAGGAGAATGCTTTATTTCCTAAAGGTTCAGCTACCTCCTAAAAAGCTACCAACAGGAATCAAATGTCCAAACTCATGAGCCTATGGCTGACATTTTACATACGAGCCATAGCAAAGTATTCAATATGTAACTCAGTAGCAGAGTTCTTACCTAACATACCTGGTGTTCTGGGTTCAATCTCCAACAACACACAAACACACATTACTCTGCCATCTCTCTCCCCTGCCTTCCCCCCCTCCCTCTCTGTCTCTCTTTCTCTCCCTCTCCCTCTCCGTCTCCGTCTCTCTCTGTCTCTCTGTCTCTCTCTCCCTCTCTGTCTGTCTGTCTATCTCTCTCTCTCTCTCTCTCTCTCTCTCTCTCTCTCTCTCT
>JADRCC010233348.1:0-14761 GCA_019843855.1 Hylomyscus alleni
AAAAAAAAAAAAAAAAAAAAAAAAGAAGTGCACATGAGCTTCCATCCCTAACCAAGAAATTTTTTGCGGTTGACAACCACTTGCAAAGGAAATACTGGTTTTCTTCCATGGAGTCTCACTGGTACATAAACTACACCTAAGGGTAGGTCCCGTGTCTAATAGCAAATGGGAAAACAAAATGAACTCAACAGTATTTTTGGATAGGTTTTGTCTCTTTTTGCTTTTTTAAAAAAATCTTATTGGCCTTTTGCTTATATATATTATGGTTTCTAATTTTGTGTTTTTGTGTCTGTGTGTTTCTTATGCTTTTCTTTCTTTCTTTCTTTCTTTCTTTCTTTCTTTCTTTCTTTCTTTCTTTCTTTCTTTCTTTCTTTCTTTTGGTTTTTCAAAACAGTGTTTTTCTGGGTCGCCCTGGCTGTCCTGGAACTCACTCTGTAGCCCAGGCTGGCCTTGAACTCAGAAATCCCCCTGCCTCTGCCTCCCAAGTGCTGGGATTAAAGGCACGTGCCACCACCGCCCGGCGCCTTTCTTTTTTTTATTGTTTTTTTTTTTTTGTTATGTTTTTTCCTTGCCTTCCTTCCTTCCTTCCTCCCTTCCTCCCTTCCTCCCTTCCTCCCTCCCTCCCTTCCTTTCTTCTTCTTACCTTTTTGTTTTGTTATATTTGTTTTTGAGACAGGGTTTCTTTGTGTTGCCCTGGCTGTTCTGGAACTCACTCTGTAGACTAGGCTTGCCTCAAACTCAGAGAGCCCTTACAGACTGATACTATTCAAGGTTTCCTACTAAAAGCCCTACTCAAGCAACTAAGGCCATCAGGCACCTGGGGCAACTTGTGAAATGACAGTTACAAATGTTAATTTTGATAGGCTGGTTACAATATTGCACTTTTATGTCCAGCATTCCAGAGGCAGAAGAATCTCAGTGAGTTCCAGGTCAGCCTGGTCTACTTAGCAAACTCCAGAACAGCCAGACTATATAGAGAATGCTAACTTTGTTTCTAATATTGGCACTCCACTCTCTGCCTAATTTATGACCTAGGGTGAATTTATATAGTAACCAGTGTTAGTGGGGATGCCAGTTATTCAAAGGAGTTTCTGTTTGCCTCTGCCTTGACAATCGCAGTACACACAGCCCATCAACAAAATATAACATTGGGAGTTTCTCACCTAAAAGAAGACATTCCTACACTGGTAGCTTCCTTTGTCAGGCAGATTCTGCAGTGTGTGGGTATCTTGGATACTTATGAGCTGCAGTGGCTGTGGATGTTAGACAGTTGGATTTTACTCAAATATTTCATTTTCAAAGATATAAATATCTTCTGATGTTTGCTGACAGCTTCTTAAGGCAACCAAGGGCCAATTCCACAAATACTAAAAGGACTCTGTGTTATTCCCTAAAGTAAGACCTGTCCAAGTCACCACAGCTTCCAGGAGAACTGAAGAACAAAGCCACTTACACTGCCACTATCCTCATGGCCCTGTCCAGTTCCTTGTTCTAGGACCCAAGAACCTGGAAATACCAGCAAGACCTCAGTATTCACCTATAACAGGGAGACGGTGGCAGGAAGATCAGACATTTATGGTTATTCTTGGCTACCCAGGAAATACATCCTGGCCTATGTGAGACCTTTTCCTTCCACAACCCCCTTAAAAACCCATAGCAGTCTAAACTGTCCACAAAGTACACTATTGATCCCTCCCTTAAGAATTAATCTGCAGTGGTGGCTCACACCTTTGATCCCAGCACTTGGGAGACATAGGCAGCCGGATTTCTGAGTTCGAGGCCAGCCTGGTCTACAGAGTGAGTTCCAGGACAGTCAAGGCTACACAGAGAAACCCTGTCTCAGAAAAAAAAAAAAAAAAGAATTAATCTAAGAGGGGCTGGAGAGATGGCTCAGTGGTTAAGAGCACTGACTGCTCTTCTGGAGGTCCTGAGTTCTATTCCCAGCAACCACATGGTGGCTCACAACCATCTGTAATGGGATCCTATGCCCTTTTCTGGTGTGTCTGAAGAGATCAACAGTGTACTCACATACATTAAACAAATAAATATTAAAAGAGTTAATCTAAGAGCCTGTCAATCACTAGTCAAGAAACCTAGGAAAGTTGATCTTCCTGACAGACGTGTTAAGAAAGTAGAAAAATGATGATCTCTTAATGCATACATACCCCAGAAGCCCCTTCTGTGATAGAACTGTTTACAGAATTGTTTTAAACCTTATTTTATTCTTCTATTTATTGTGTGTACATACATGTGGAGGTCAGAAGACAACTTCAATGTTAGTTGGTTCTCTACTTCCACTGTCTAGAACCTGAGGCTAGAAAAACTATCAGGTTTGGCAACAGGCTTTTTACACCTTCGTGGCCCCAGGTTCTTACTTCTGAGCCTGCCTGCTTAAAAGAGTCAATTTCGGGCTAGTGAGGTGACTCACTGCTCTTACACAGGACAGTTCACAGATGCTTGTAACTCCAGCTCCAGGGGGAATGTGACACCATTGGCCTTTGTGGGGACCTTCACTCATGCACAGATACCATAATTAAAAATATAATTAAAAATAAACCCCCTTTTTAAAAGCATAGCTTTTGGGGCTGGAGGCATGGCTTGGTGGATAAAATGGTTGTTGTACAAGCATAAGGCTAAGTTGGGAATCTTCAACACCCACATAGAAGCAGGGCACAGTGGTACATGTCTGTAATCCATGTTGTGGGGTAGGGAGGGCAGAAACAGGTGGGTTATTCCTGTAGCTTGCTGGCCAGCTGTTCTAAACAAAACTTTAAGGTCCATGTTCAGTAAAAGGCCCTGTCTCAAAAAATAAGGTAGAGAGTGATAGAAGATGCTTAAATACACCAGTGTGCACAACAGACATGAAAGTATAGCTTTTCCTATTATCTGTTTGGGCACCAAACTCCTAAACCTGCTTGGCCATCTATCCCAACCCCCTCTGTTTGATTTTCTGAGACAGGGTCTCTCGGAGTAGCCCAGGCTATCCCTGGTGGACCCTCCCAAGTGCTGGGATTAAGGGCATGCAGCACCATGCCCAGCCATTCTCTTTCTAAGGACCGTCCACTCATGTAGCTGCTGCCTGGAGTCTTCCACTGCAGAACGCACCTGCTTTCCTTGTCACTCAAACCATGACTTTGTCTTAGCCACCCTCCCAGCTGCAGGGTCCCAGCTGCTTACTCTGATGCTTTTCTCTCAAACCCCAATCAAATTGTCTCCCAACTTTCTCCCAAGTCTGTTATAAATTCTTCTTATTTGTGAGACTGCCTACCTGCAAAAGGAGATACTAATTCCCTGAGAACAGCGAGGGAGCAAAGACTCGAGAGGAGACAGGGGGCTGCAGCCAGCTGTGTTGAGCCTGGTAAGGCCGAGAAAGCATGGCTGCAATCATGAGGTACCAGAAGCCATTAGGTGGGAGACACTGAAGGGTGAGGCAACTGCACCTGGGAAACTGAGTCACAAAAAGGGAAGTGGACAAAAGGGAAGATAGCCTGGGGCATTTAACTGTGGTGAAGTGCACTGGAAGGACACAGGAACACAGCAAAAAAGGAATCTTTGGAAGTGAGGAGAGGCCAGACAAATGTAGCCCTGCTCACTCTGATCTGGGCTTTGGGTCCCTAGGATTTTGAGAGAGAAACTTGGGGGTTTCTGCTGAAGGATGGCTGGAATGACAGTTACAGAAAGGGATCGGGGTGGTTAATAGTACCTTAGTGACATAGGTGGACACCCCTTTCATATGCAGGCTTAGACGGTAAGACCAGAACTGCTAGAGTCACACAGCCCAGGACAGGACAGATGGGGACACTTGAAAAACATACAGCTAATCCAGGAGTCAAGCCAGAATCCAGTCACAACTGTCCCAGACCCAGTTTCCATCTTTCCCAGTCACAAAGAAAGAACTGAACAGGCCTGGGCTAGGTTGCTGCCCAGGGAGCTCACGAACTAAACAGCTATCCTAAGACAGGCTTTCCCTGAAGTTGGGTAGGCAAAGCCCTTGCTGTACTGGATTCTTTCCCTTAGGGAACAGAGTTGAAACAAATAGCTACATCTTTCCCTGCCCTGGTGTACTCCACCAATAGCTACATCTTTACCTGCCCTGGTGTACCCCACAAATAGCTACATCTTTCCCTGCCCTGGTGTACCCCACAAATAGGTACATCTTTCCCTGCCCTGGTGTACCCCAATAGCTACATCTTTCCCTGCCCTGGTATACCCCACAAATAGCTACATCTTTACCTGCCCTGGTGTAGCACAGTTGCCAAGGAGTCACACCGGCACTCTGCCCATCTCACAGAAGACAGGGAAGCTCAGAAGGGTACCCAGTAAGGCAAGGCTAAGGCTCAGCTCTACTGCTGCCCCTTCTCTTCTCTCTGTAATGTCAGGGGCCAGTGGCAGAACCCCAAGGACCCAGGGTCCCTTACCTGGGTCCTGTGGCTGGCTCCCAACCTGCATGCTGTTTATTGGGGGTCCTATGTCTGCTTCCACAGAGATGGAAAGGAGGCTCAGGCTGCCTCATTGACCGCCTGGGGCCCAATGTATATTTAATGACATCTATTATTCCTGTTTTGTCTCTGGAAAACACAAGCAGCTGACATGGGAGCAAGGAACAGCCTGGAGAGCAGTAGGCTGAACTACAGTCTGACTCCAGCCTTAGAGCTCTCTCCTTTCCTGGTGACTGTAGAGAAATCGGATAATGCACCCCAAAGCCCCAATTCTCAGGCAGCCAAGGACACTTGTGTGCTGTCTATGGAGAAGCACAGGACCTAGCCAGCACCAGGGGAGTCTCAGGCCTGGCTGGGCATCAGCTGCCCTGCACTCAGAGCCTTTTGCTATTCCAACAGTCTCAAGAGCTTCCTAAGGATGCCATCTACTCTGGCAGCTGAGCCTGGCTCTAGAAAAGCCATGGTGGGCAGGGGGAACCTGCCTTCACCTGGTTACCCAGGCCCAGGCCGGTCTCTCATAGGCCCAAGCTATGCCAACTTTCTATTCCTTGCCAGGTTCTCTGCTGTCCCATTCCCCAATCCCACTGGACCAAGCACAAAAACACAAGTTCCCAAGGTCTGGTCTGGGAAGGAACCGCTTCCCTTTTTTTATTTTTTTAAATTTTATTTCAGAAAGGAGGGCAGACATAGGAGCTTAGAAGGAAACGGAGCCAGACTCAGAGGTCCCACCCAGGCAGGAGGAGGCTGCTCTCGGAGGGGCCCAAAGGGGGAGGCACTTTAGGACACTTTGGCCGGGCCCTAGCTTCCATGAGGGACAGCCCTGTGTTGGGAGGACCTGTGGGAGGCTTCATCCTTGCTGTCAGGAGTCTCAGCCTCAGGGACCCTTCCTGAGCCGGGGACAGCTTAGGTCTGGCTGGGAAGATGTGGGTAACTAAGCTCCTCGAGTGCCCGGATGGGGCACAGGGCATGGACACAGGCTGTAGGCTGCTGAGTAAGCGTCCCAGGTACAGGCTTTATAGGGAATGCCCTCAGCAAAGCCCTGGTGCCCAGCCTTGCCTATCCCAACACTGCTTACTGAAGAAGCTCATGAACCAGCCAACTCAAGAGTCCCTTCCTGGGGTGTAATGTTTATACTTTTCCTGTTTGTGTGACCCAGGAGCCACGCTGCAGGAAGTGGTGTGACTACTTCTTCACAATTTGGATGACATCCTCATGCTCCATGGTGTGAGTCAGGCCCACCCGCTGCGGGCTGTACTTGGTGCTGGTACCCTGATGGGAGAGGGCAGAGGGGACATGTCAGTCTCTAGATGGCCAAGGCTGCGGGACAGCAGGATGCAGGGGGAGGGGTGAATGCCAGAGGAAGTAGGGGCTCCTACAGCACTAACTCTGTGGGCCTAAACTAGGGAAGGATCCCACTTAGTCTCGGAGATGGAGAGACCTACTTCCAAGTCTGGTTATTCATGGGGTAGGACAGACAGACACAAGGGTCCCCAAGCAGAAAGGTAGGGATGCTGCGGGAAATGCTGTGCTGAGCCTAACCCAGGGGCTGTTGGGTCTAGCCTCCCACCCAGCTCCTGCCCAGACTTACCCACACCAAGGCGTACTTGAACTGGCTGGCCAGTGATCGATGGATGCGGTGGCACTGTGGGACAGGAAAGTCAGAGAGATGAGGCCCTGTAACTGGGACTTGTGCTGAGCAACCATCCCACATGAGGTACTCTGACGGCCAAGGCTGTGAGTAAGGCTGCCATAGGCCCTAAAAGCATGGGCCCTTGCTTCACCCCACCCACACCCAGGAACGTTTCTGCAGGTAGTAGCCCTCTGCCTGCCTCTCCTGGACAACTGTATACGTGCTCCCTTAGCAAAGGTCAGGAAGGCTTTTCCAGAACACCCACCCTGGCGTGGAGTCATAACTGCTTGGTCACTGTCTCTCAAGCATCCTAACTCCAGCTGTGGCCTACAGCATCTTGCAGATCACATCCCATTCCTCTCCTGAACCCAGACTATATCCCTCAGTGTTCCTGTGTGGGATGAAGGCCACATGACGACCTGCAATTGCCCCAGAATATAGACCAGTGGTTGCCACAGTAAGGGTAGCACAGTGGAAGGGACCATGCAATGTCATTCCTCCTCCTGTCTGTTCACAAATCTGACAGGCCCAGGCCTACAAGAATACTTTCTGAAGAGATATGGTAAGTCAGCTTACTGGGTGGGTGACTGCTAATAGCAAACACAGCAACCAGTTCCTAACACTACTATCCCAAGGCCAGAGAGCGAACAACTGTGGGCTTAGAAGTCAGCTCTGACCTACAAATGAGTTTTTAAGCTAGTTTGGTTAACTCATCATTTTTTAAAAAATGCCATGAACATAGTGAGCACGTGTCCTTATTACATGTTGGAGCATTTTCTGGGTATATGCCCAAGAGTGGTACAGTTGGGTCCTTAGGTAATACTATGTCCAATTTTCTGAAGAACTGCCAGACAGATTTCCAGAGTGGTTGTACCAGCTTGCAATCCCACCAGCAATGGAGAAGTGTTGCTCTTTCTCCACAACCTTAACAGCATCTGCTATCACCTAAGTTTTTGATCTTAGCCTTCTGACTGGTGTGAAGTGGAATCTCTGGGTTGTTTTGATTTGCATTTCCCTGATGACTAAGGCTGTTGAACATTTCTTTAGATACTTCTCAGCCATTTGGTGTTCCTCAGTTGAGAATTCTTTGTTTAGCTCTGTACCCCATTTTTTAATAGGGTCATTTGGTCCTCTGGAGTCTAACTTGAGTTCTTTATAGGATATAGGATTGGGAAAGATCTTTTGCCAACCTGTTGGTTGCCGTTTTGTCCTATTGACAGTGTCCTTTGCCTTACAGAAGCTTTGCTATTTTATGAGGTCCCATTTGTCAATTTTTTTTCTTTTTCTTTTTTTTCCAAGACAAGGTTTCTCTGTATAGCTCTGGTTGTCCTGGAACTCACTCTGTAGACTAGGCTGGCCTCGAACTCAGAAATTCGCCTGCCTCTGCCTCCCAAGTGCTGGGATTAAAGGTGTGCACCACCACTGCACAGCTCCATTTGTCAATTCTTGATCTTAGAGCATAAGCTATTGGTGTTCTGTTCAGGAAATTTTCCCCTGTGCCCATGTGCTCAAGGCTCTCAACGGAGGAATGGATACAGAAAATGTGGTACATTTACACAATGGAGTACTACTCAGTTATTAAAAACAATGAATTTATGAAATTCTTAGGGAAATGAATGGATCTGGAGGTTATCATCCTGAGTGAGGTAACCCAGTCAGAATAGGACACACATGGTATGCACTCACTGATAAGTGGATATTAGCCCAGAAGCTCAGAATATCCAAGATACAATCCACAAACCACATGAAACTCAAGAAGAAGACAGACCAAAATACCCAGGGAAGGAGTTACAGAGACAAAGTGTAGAGCAGAGACTGGAGGAATGACAATCCAGAGACTGCCCCACTTGGGGATTCATCCCATATACATTCACCAAACCCAGACACTATTGTGTATGCCAAGAAGTGCTTGTTGACAAGAGCCTGATACAGCTGTCTCCTGAGAGGCTCTGCCAGTGCCTGACAAATACGGAAGTAGAAGCTCGTAGCCATTCATTGGACTGAGCATAGGGTCTCCAATGAAGGAGCTAGAGAAAGGACCCAAGGAGCTGAAGGGATTTGCAGCCCCATTGGAGGAACAACAATATGAAGTAACCAGTATCCCCAGAACTCCCAGGGACTAAACCAAAGAACACACATGGTGGGACCAGCTGCATATGTAGCAGAGGATGGCCTAGTCAGTCATCAATGAGAGGATAGGCCCATGGTCCTGCGAAGGCTCTATGCCCCAGTGTAGGGGAATTCAAGCGCCAGGAATCTGGAGAGGGTGGGTTGGTGAGCAAGGGGAAGGGGGGAGGAAATAAGGGGTATTTTAGAGGGAAACCAGAGAACACTTGAAATGTAAATAAAGAAAATATCTAATAAAAAAATAGCAAAAAAAAATGCCACAAATAGTCTAAAAACATAGTCTAGCACCCCTAATATCTACTTGAAACCCCAACAGGAAGCATTACTCCCCTGCAGTTTGCCACAGCCCTCCCATGTAGTGTCTGACAGAAGGGACAATGCTAGCAGGGGTCATTTACCACAGGTTTACCAGGAGGCTTTCTCATGGCAGGGGCCCTTCCCTGTAATCCTTTAAGAAAACTACAAGTGTATCAGAGATAGGCTTCTTCTGCTCAGGGCCCCTTGCCTATTTTGGACAAGCCACCAATGCTCACCCCCAGGGCCAAGGCAGATGTATCACAAACGCTCTGGGAGTCTGTCATCCCCTGGTGAGGAGTTGAGACTGAGAAGGAAGAGTTGGGTGTGCCTGCAAGGTTGGCGCTCTTCTGGCCTCAGCTAGGATCTTGGTTGCAATGCATGCCTCAGGATAGGGTCAGGTTGTCTCCTCACAGGGACAAAGTCCAGGCTCTGAGCAAAGGTCAAAGGTCCTCTCCACCCCACTGGGCTTTCTTTGAGGGCCTGATGTCTACCTTTGCCTTTGCCCCGGGCCCTTTCCTGACTCACACCATGCCCTCCTCTTCCTGGTGTCCTGCACTTTCTTTTAAACTTTTTTTTTTTTTGGTTTTTCGAGACAGGGTTCTCTGTGTAGCCTTGGCAGTCCTGAAACTCACTCTGTAGACCAGGCTGGCCTCAAATTCAGAGATCTGCCTGCCTCTACCTCTCAAGTGCTGGGATTAAAGGCGTGCGCCACCACTGCCTGGCCTGCTCTTTCTACCATATATGGTGAGAGCCAATTTACTCTAGACAAGCAGTTTGGTCCAAGGTGGAACATGCTCTCCCAGAAGGGCCAGCACCTGTGTCTGCAGCTCACTATGCTCCCAGCAGGGGGCACTGCAGCCATGGCTCCAAAATGGGCTAGAGCACTCTCAACCCTCATTAGCCTATGGCTATGAATCCTGGGCCCAGAAGGAGAGTTAACTAGCCTAGCTGTGTGTCCAAGTACCACAAGGCTGGGACCCTACTGGCTCAGGCTAGACTTGCCAAATGAAAGGCTAAACAAGAGTGGGATACTGGCCTGCCTACCACTGTCTTTCTGAGGACTACAGGAATGGCTGGCTCCCTGCCTCAGAAAACAGATCCTGAGAAATAACAGGGATGGAGGACAAGAAAACCTATGAAAAGAACCCAGGACCATGGCTGTGTGGCCTGACTCTACTCAGGGGGTGTCCGGCAGCAATTTTGACAGGAAAATGGACCCTTACGCCTGAAACCACAAACTCCTTACTGGGATGTTCCTTCAAATCTGTACTCAGTCTTAGTTTGGAGTCCAGAGCACCTTAGTCCATGCCTTCCAAACTTCCTGAACTATATGTAAGCAGACCACAGACCCACACACAGCTGAGCTCTGGGGACAGGAGCCTGAAATCTGCTAAGCTCTGGTAAGACATTGGAGCTGATGTTCAGTGACTGCATGCTGGGGCAGGAAGCAGCCACAGCCATCCTGGCCTTAGGCAGAATAGTCAGGCCCCAGGAGCCCTTGAGGGCTGAATGGTGGCCACAGGAGGTGGTGACTCTGAGCAACAGCTCTGCTACCAGGGGGAGGAAGAAAGCCGTCCTTTCCCAGGCTTAGCTCCATACACACTAGAGAAACTGGAATATAACAAAATAGCAAGGGTGAAAAGTGACAAATCTTCATTGACACCAACCCTGTGACATCGGGAGCAGAGAGACAAAGACTACTGCGCACTGACACCTTTTCAGTGCCAGGTGGTCAGCTGAGCCTCATTCAGTGTGATCTTAGCCACCCTGCAGCTGTTACCCAAATCTACAAGACAGAAAAGAGAGGTCCACCACCACCACCACCACCACCCATCTCACGGGGAGAACCTATCTCAGCGTCCAGTAGCCAGGTAAACCAGGGCAAGCCTGCTTCACCTCACCTCTCCCTACAGCTCAGGCCTCATTCTGGCCATTCAGGTAGGTTTTCAACTTACCACGTGTTCTACAGAGGCCCCTTTCCGGAGAATGATGGCATCTGTGAAGTCTGGTCTCTCTGTAGGGAGATGAAGGCATGTCAACCAGTCTCTGTCTGTCCTGGATCAGCTTCCTTTATAATGGGGCCTTGGTTTCAGAGACCCGTTCCACCTCCCAGCCCCCAGCCTTGCTCCTTGCTATTTGGCATACCTTCAGCACAGAATTGTGTGCTATGCTACCCTGTCATCCATTACAGAACCCAGAGAGGAGCCATGGAATGTGTGGGCTGAATAAGCAGGGTGAATGAATGCTGAAGCCTAGGCAGGGAGCCATAGCCCTTCCTAGCTTACAAGGGCAGGGTTACCACAAACTGCCCCACATTCAGGGAACCTGGGCCATGAAAGCAGTGTTTACCAGGATGGAAACAGAGTAAGGACCCTAACAAGGGGCCTGTTTCTGTGGAGGGAGAACAAGAAAGTGATGTTGCTGTGGCCAGCAGGGACCTAGCACAGCTTCCCGACCAGCTGCCCCACAGCCAGCATCTCTCCCCATGAGCTTAGGCCAAGCTCTTCTGCCGGGAGAGAAGAGCGGGGTCTGTTCTAACAGATAAACTGGCATGGAGACCTCTGCATGGCACAAACAGGCTGGCAGCCCTGGGAAAGTTGGGGAGGCTCATTTCTGAGCTGTCACCCTCGACTCACGCCCTCTCTTCTTGGTGTAAATGCAGGTGAGGGCCAGGTACTCCCAAAGCATCTCCAGCAGGTAGTCCAGGTTCAGCTTCATACCGCAGCTGCAGGGAAGGTAGCGTCAGGCAGGCAGGGCCCTGGGGCTCAGAAGCCATAGTCACTATTGTTGGAGAGTACTAAGGCCAATGTGGCCCTATCATTACCACTGTGAACAAACAGGCTATCATGATGCCAGCTGTGCCTCTAGTTACCTGGCATCATAGCCAACAGAGTTCAGCATCCTCCTATGGACCAGTTTGGCTGCCTGCTATAGGAAATCCATGATGTCTGTCACAGGGACAGAGGTTTGCTGTGTTGGGATCATGGACATGCTCACATTTCCTTAAAGAAAGATGGGTTGCTAAAGGTCCAGGGCCACCCACGGTATCTCAGAATACAGAGGGAACATATACTGGCTGGTTTTGTGTGTCAACTTGATGTGAGCTGGAATCATCAGAGAGGAAGGCGCCTCAGCTGAGGAAGTGCCTCCACGAGATCCAGCTGTAAGGCATTTTCTCAATTAGTGATCAATGGTGGAGGGCCTAGCCCACTGTGGGTGGTGCCATCCTTAGGCTAGTGCTACTAGGTTCTATAAGAAAGTAAGCTGAACAAGCCAGAGGAAGCAAGTCAGTAACCAGCACCCCTCCATGGCACCCACACCAGCTTCTGCCTCCAGGTTCCAGCCTGACTTCCTCCAATGGTGGATTATCATCAGGAAGTGTAAGCCAAAATAAACCCTTTCCTCCCCAGCTTGCTATTTGATCATGGTGTTTCACTGTAGTAATGAAAACCCTAACTATGACGGAGGAACCCAGGTTTTGGGACAGCCAGACTCAGGTGGCCCTGGAAGTTGTGGTTAAGTACAAGCAGGGAAGGATGACCATCTCCCAACACCAAGGAGGAGTATGTCTCAGGCAGCACGAAGTTCCTGGGGAGGAGCAGGACAGATGTTGCCCTTGCAGCAGCTGCAATGTCTAGGAGACAGCCCTCAGCTGTCACCTGCTCCCACAAGCCAGGCCCTCAGGGAAGCTATCAGAACACTTGGTTTGATGGAGAGAAGCAGAGACTTAGCACAACCCCCCTGAAAAGGAGCTCTGCAGGGTGCAGCATGCGTCAGGAAGTGAGTCACTGAGTGCTGGCCAGAGTCACGGTGATCCATGCAATAAAGAAGGGCAGGAAGTGGGGCCAAGGTGAACTTCACTCATCCAACAGCCATGGGAGCCCTTCCTGCAGCTCCTGGGCTTCAAACTCTCCCTTGGGAGGAGATGCTAGGCTATGTGACTCACAGGAGCTGGGGGTCCAGCTCTCTTCCTAACTGAGGTGGCTTGCCGGGGCCCTATCCCCTGGGATTAGAACTCTCAGAGAGATAGGACATGGTGATGCATGCCTTTAATCCCAGTACTCAGGAAGTGGAGGTAGGTGGGTATCTGTGAGTTCAGGGCCAGCCTCCTCTACATAGTGAGTTCTAGGACAGCCAGAGCTATACAGAGACCTTGTCTCATAACAAGCAACACCCCGACAGGAGGGCGGGGTGGCAAGAAGCCACTTTCTTACCTGATAACTACGCTGTTGGGCTTTCGAGCTAGACGGTCTACTTCTTCCATGGAGATCTGGTCGATTTTGTTATACACCTGAGATTGGAGAGCAGAGCAGTCACGCCAGGGACAGAGCCTCAATGGTAGCACCTGCCCATGGGCCTGCTCCCCTCAACGACTCTGGCTGGAGGAAAGCCCCTTAAAAAAAAAAAAAAAAACCCAGCCGGGCGTGGTGGGGCACGCCTTTAATCCCAGCACTTGGGAGGCAGAGGCAGGCGGATTTCTGAGTTCGAGGCCAGCCTGGTCTACAGAGTGAGTCCAGGACAGCCAGGGCTACACAGAGAAACCCTGTCTCGAAAAACAAAAAAACAAAACAAAACAAAACAAAAAAACCAAAAAAACCAAAACCCTGGTTTCCAGCTCTCTATCCCTCTAAGACTCCAGCAGCCACTAAGGCAGGGGAGGGGAGAGCCCGTGCTCTCAGTTCCCCTCAGCAGACTACTGAAGTGGGTGGGAGCCATATGGGTCACTGCAGAGCAAGAGATACACTCAAAAAAAGCCACGTGGCTCGGGCCACCGCACCACTTACATAGAGGCAGGGCATATACACGCGGTTGCCCACAATCACATCGATGAAGTCATCTGGAGAGCAGTCTTCTCGGAAGAGTACCTCGGCATTGAAGATCTCTGGGTAGCGCAGATTAAGGGCAAGCTGTGTACTGGCATGGTGTCCGCATGTGTCTTTTAGTTGTGGGGGGTGAGGGTGGGGCAAGCACCAAAATCACTGGCCACAGGGACCTGGCTACAATCTGTTTGTGAAGTTCTACAAGCTCTGAAGGCTTGAGGAACCCTCTCACTTCTATTCTATAAACCACAAAATATGAAAAACAACCAACAGGTGACTTGAATTTTTGCTGTCAGGAGTGAGATAGCACCTGGAACCCCAGGCTACTCCAGCAGTACCAAGTGAAAGCTGGAGGTCCCATCTTGCCCCTGCCTGGCCTCACTCATTGGTATCTCTTGCCTCTGGAGCCCTGCCCCATTCTCTAGCATCCACTAACAGATGCAAACACAGCCCCCACCCCACCCCACCCCCCTGATTCTTCTCCAAGACACAGACCCAAGTTCTCAGGACAGCTGCCCAGGACATTCTGTCTTTCTTCTAGATGTCATAGGGATACCTGAACATCCAACAAGGAGTCAGGAAGCCAACTGCCAAGTGTGTGGCTGGGTCCTGAGGGCGGCCGGCTGCCCCCAGGCTAGGAGGCCCTTCCTGGAAGGATACTGTACTCATGTAGGATGAGCTGCACCAGCTTCTCCGAGCACTGTGTCAGTGTGACTGTTGAGTTAAAGGAGATGCCACCACCTTTCTTGGGCTGGAACAATAGAGAGGCAGGGAAAGCTGCTGGTGAAGAGGCAGCAACCTCAGTTGTCCATCCCTCGTGGAGGGCCAAGCAGTTCCCAGGCTGCCTCTGGGTAGTGTGAACATACCTTGAAATAGATGTTGGGCTTGTGCTTGTTCAGGCGAATACCCACAGACTCCAGCTCCTTCTCCAGCAGGGACCTAGGCAAAGGCTGAGTGAGGCTTCATAGGCTGTTTCTAAGCAAGCCAGAGCATCCTCATGGCCTACGAAGCCCTGAATGCGTAGACAGAAGCCAGTGCCCTCTTCTAGCCCGTTCCCCCTTCTAGCCCTTCTCTAGCGACCCAACAGCCCAAAATTGTGGTGGAGCTTCTAAAGAGAGGCTAGAGAGTACCCTCATGGGTGCCTAGAAGAAGGTGAGGAGCTCCCAGAGGCTTTCTGCTAGAGGTGGGCTTGTGTGCTGCTCTGACAGCAGGGGTGGGCAAGAACCAAGGCTAGCCTGTGTCCCTCGATTCCCCAATCCTAGCTGGACACCACCTAGCGGAGAGGACATCTAGGCTGGGTGGTGGCTAGGTTCGATGCAGACCCGTTGAGCCAGAGATACAGAGAACCAGCCCTGTGGGGTCCACGTCCTGCTGCACGGACCTCTGCCCTATGGGTCGCCTGTCCTGCTGCACAGACCTCTGCCCGGTGGGTCCCCCCCCCCCCCCCC
>JADRCC010233360.1:0-12982 GCA_019843855.1 Hylomyscus alleni
TCACAAAAGAAAACACATGGTATGCACTCTCTGATAAGTGGTTATTAGCCAAGAAGTTTGGAATACCCAAAATACAAGCCACAAACCACATGAAACTCAAGAAGAAAGAAGACCAAAGTGTGGATATTTGATCCTTCTTGGAAGGGGGAACAAAATACCCATGGAAGGAGTTGCAGAAACAAACTATGGAGCAGAGACTGAAGGAAGGACAATCCTGAGACTGCCCCACCTGGGGATCCTTCCCATATTCAATTACCAAACCCAGACACTATTGTGGATGCCAGTAAGGAGCCTGATATATCTGTGTCCTGAGAGGATCTGCCAGTGCCTGACTAATTCAAAAGTAGAGGCTCACAGCCATCCACTGGACTGATCACAGGGTGCCCAATGAAGGAGCTAGAAAAAGGACCCAAGGAGATGAAGGGGTTTGCAGCCCCTTAGGAGGAACAACAATATGAACTAACTAGTACCCCCAGAGCTCCCAGGGACTAAACCACCAACCAAAGAGTACACATGGTGGGACTCATGGCTCCAGCTGCATATGTAGCAGAGGATGGCCAAGTCGGTCATCAGTGGGAATAGAGGTCCTTGGCCCTGTGAAGGTTCTATGCCTCAGTGCAGGGGAATGCCAGGGCCAGGAAGCAAGGGAGGGTGGGTTGGTGAGCAGGGGGAGGCGGAGGGAGTAGGGGTTTTTTGGAGGGGAAACCAGGAAAGAAGAGAACATTTGAAATGTAAATAAAGAACATATCTAATAAAAAAAAGAAAAAACAGGAAAAAAGGAGAAAGAAAGAAAGAAAGAAACAAACAAACAAACAAACACCAACCATATCAACTGACCCAGACCACTGGGAGCTCCCAAAGTCTAAGCCACCAATCAAAGAGCATACACGGGCTGGTCCAAGGATGCTGGTCCATGTGTAGCAGAGGACTGCCTTGTCTGGCCTCAGTGGGACTAGATGCACCTAATGCTGTTGAGACTTTACGCTCAGGGAAGGGGGATGCTATTGAGGTGAGAGGAGCAACCTCTTTGAGGCAAAGGAGTTGGGGAGGGGATGAATAACTTTTGGAGGACTGGGAATAGGGATAACTTTTAAAATGTAAATAAATAAAATATTTTTTTAAAAAAGAAGAAAAACAGACTTCTGGGAATAATAACAAAACATAACAAAATAAAATTCACTAAGATAAAATGAAAAACAGCATAGTGTAGGGGAATGTCAAGGCCAGTAAGCAGGAGGGGGTGGGATGGTGAGCAGGGGGAGGGGGGAGGGAACAGGGGATTGTTTTAGTTTTTGGGTTTTTTCTTATTTTATTTTTTTCTTGTTTTCTTTTCTTTTTCTTTAGGGGAATCTGGGAAAGGAGATATTGCAAATAAGGAAACATCTAATAAAAAATTTATTAAAAAAAAGAAAGAAAAGAAAAGAGCCCCAAGAGAAGGTACAGAAATCAGAAAACTACTTGTTTGCATATTCAGGAATCCCATGAAAGTATAAAACTGAAAGCTATAGAATATATGCAGAATACCTAAAGATCAGAATTTTTAATAAGACTAAGTATATTATAGAATACTTATTTTAAAAGACTGAATAAGAATATTTATATAGTGCCCTAGACAAATCTCAACAACATAAACTTAAACATAAAACAGCATAGCACAAATGAGATGCTAACATTTGTACTGAACTGATGTTGATGTTAATTTTGACCTTCTTAAGTGACCTTAGTGATTAAAAGGAACACTGAATTAAATGTAAGAAACAGGGTTTTTTTGTGTGTGTATTCATGAAGACAAGTACACAATCAACTCACAGAGAAGTTTTGATATAAATACCAGTCAACAAATCAAGTCTCTAGGTGTGAAAAACATAGATAATACATTTAAGTTTAAAACAAATACTCAGCAAAATTATGAATGTGAAAAATTATACATGAAAATTTGTTTTGCTTTTCAAGAAAACAAACCATAGCAGGAAACAAAAATGGATATTATAACAACCAAATATTACCATTGGATCAAATATAAGTAATGATGTGATAAATGAGATGACATCTCAAATATTTTCAATTGAGATTAAAAAAATTGGATGGAACATTATTAGAAACAAAGATGTTACTGTGCAGAAACACAGTAAAGCTGGTAGATTTAAACACAAGTGTAGCTGGGCAGTGGTGAGGCACACCTTTAAATCCCAGAATTTGGGAGGCAGAGGCAGGCAGATTTCTGAGTTCAAGGCCAGCCTGGTCTATAAAGTGAGTTATAGGATAGCCAGAGCGACATAGAGAACCCCTGTCTTGAAAAACCAAAAAATAAAAAAATAAACACAAGTTTATTGATAATTTAATTAAATCTGAATTGTTTAAACTATTACTAACTGAACTAAAAAGAAAAAAATAGTTATCATGAAGAATGATCAAGATTCTACTCTTTCATATTTCCAAAATGTTCATCAAATCTAAAGAGACAAATTAATATTGAAGGAAATAAGTTGTTAAAAAGTACTGACCATAAAAACAAAAGTCTGGCTATACTAGTATCAGACCAACTACAAAGCAAACTTCTATAGAAGGAATATTACCAGGGATAAAGAAAGCAACTTTCTAATCACTAAAATTTAATTTTATCAAAATGCCTAAATATTAACTCTGTTTCACAAAATATAGCTCAAAGCTACATTAAAACTCATTTAAACATTTTAAGTCCAAATTTAAAAAAAAACAGTGATAAGTAGAAAGTTCAATGCACCTCTCTAAAAATCTGCAGCAACCAGACATAAATACAAATAATTTTTCTATAATGTTCAATAAAATCCCATTGTCTATAGGTACCTTATTTTGTCATTCATTGGCCAGCTCATAGGATTACTCCACTTCCTAGATATTGGGAATAGAGCAATAATGAACATGAATGTGCAAGTATAGCTGTAGTAGAGTAGAGAATCCTTTGGGTATATGTCCCAGAATGGTATAGACTAGTGATAATGTAATTCTATGTTGAGTCTCTTGAAAAATCTCCATACTGATTTCCATAGTCCTTGTACTAGCTTTCATTCTCACCAGCAATGAATTGAGATTTATCTTTCCCATATCATTAGTTTTAATAAAGTACAAAATTGGAGGACAAGTACTGCACGACTTAGGTATTTGCTGTAAAGTTACTGCCATCCAGGCAGAACAGAAAATATCTCAACTGAATAAAAAAGACTGTCTCAAAATAAAACATATAATTGCATGATCATTAGGTCTTTAGTGAAGTTGTCATTGTGATTCATTGGAACAAATGACGGTATTTTCAAAAAATTTAGAAAAATTAGATATTTTTTAAACACTGACTTTGCTTCATATCAGGTGCAAAATGTATCTCAACATGAATCACAGGAAGATGTAAAATTATAAAGCTCCCAAAAGATCACACAGGCAACATATACAATGGTAAAGGAGTTAAACATCTGTGTAAATGTATGTTCAAGGGATCTAATGCCAAACTGGCAATTTCAATATCATCAAACATTCAATTACCTATCTGTTTATTGATATAATCCTAGTTATTGTTAATAGAGCAGTAATAAGTATGAGTACCAAGATACTCTATAGTAAGATATAAAGTCCTTTGTATATACAGCCAGAGGTGCTAAGCCTGGATCACAAGGAAGTTCTATTTCTAACATTTTGAGACATGCAAACACTGATTTACAAAGTACCCATACAAGTTTATGGTACCAGCCATAATTAATGAGTTTTTCCTCATTATAACAGCATTTGTTGTCAGTGGATTCCTTAATGAGAGCCTTTATGACTGGGCCAATGTAAAATATCAAAGTAGTTTTTATTTGCATTTCTTCCATGGTTAATGATGTCGAACATTTTAAAAAAAATGTTTATTAATTGTCTGTATTTCATTTTTGGTGAACTCCTTGTTCAAATATATAGTCCATTTCTTGAATAGAATGTCTATTTTATTGATATTTTGTATTTTTTATTATATGTAGTTTTAAATGTATATGGATATGTACATATGTGGACAGGTATCTTCATGGGCCAGAGTTGTCAGATCCTACTGGACTCTGTTAATTAAGGTTGAAGTCTACCATTATCCAGATAGCTCTCTGGGCTCAGGGCCAAGGTGGGAGAATCTCTTTAGCAAGCTGCACTTCCCCTTCTCTGACTTTGTCTTTAACTCCATTCTCTACCTGCAGACGGTTGAGTAGTGTTTGGCTGACCTACAAGTCCAACTTCCTCTTTTCCCCTTCCTCTTTTTCAGGTAAGAATCCACTCAACAAGTACCTGGTCTTCCTTTAATGCTTCTCCATGGAAATGAGGCATTCACAGAACTTCAAAATTCTTGCCAGTGACTCTCATTTACCCTGAAAACTCTTTCCACCATCTGAGGTACACATATATCCCTGGATCATGCTGATAAAGTTTATGCATACAAGCCAACCCTGAATGAAAGGTATATGCACCAGCTAAGATTGCCTTAGAGGGCTGATTTACTGAAGACTATGGGAGAAAGGATTTGCCTAAAAGAGCTGTAACACTGAGATCCTCAGGTAAGGCCGCCTCACCCTACTCTCTCACTCTGGCCCTCACTCCCAGCTGTATCGCTGTAGAACCCCAGCAGTTTCACACTCCATTTCATCCTTCCCGCCTGATGTACAGTGGTAGTGCTTTGATACTCCAAGCAGAAAGAAGCTGAGAACACAGAACAACAGCAGGACTCCAAAATACATACTGCAGCTGGTGCCTGGAACTTAGGGCACAGCCAGGAGATGTAAACCACAAGATCCTCTTCAGCTAGTGCTAATGGATAGTTGTGAGCTACCTGTTGAGAACTGAACATATGACTTTTAGAAGACTATCAAACATTCTTAACCACAAATCAATCTTTCCAGCTCCACTTACTTGATATTGTATCTTCAGGTGTATATCCATTGGTAAGCCCACCAAGTTCTACTGGATCACTATCAAACTTACATATAGACACTAAATTAAAAAGCAAAATGAAATACATGAATTTGTAAAAGGGATTTATAGGTAAGGTATGAGGTTGACAGGGTTGTAAACAAGGTTAAAGAGGTTTTGGGGTGACTGTAATTAGAATGCAACAAATAATGAATAAAATTATAAAAAACAAATCAGTTAAAAATATTCTGGGATATGGGTAGAAGACTTTCAGTGAAGAGGGGGACTTGATGGGTGTAAGGAAGTTAAGAATAAATGTAATCCACTCACCCTTGATAGAAAAACCAATAACTTACTAAAGTTCAGACATCATCAAAGTCCAGCTTGATGACTCAATGAGTTTTACTAGGGTTATTTACAGGAATATGGGGGAGGGGTTACTTACAGGAAACAAAATGACTCGGAGACATCTGCAAAAACAAAAGACATACTAGCATGAATACCAGCTCATGAAATCTGGAAACCTGCAGCATGTAACACAACTTGCACACAGCTCAACATATAAAACAATGTCTTATCAAGTTACCTCAGCAGGTTTGAGGCTCTTTATAGAAGCTCCACTAGTCTTTGTTTTTGTTTTCTAGATAGCTCACTAAATTAAATAATGAAGATTAATATATATCTTTCATAAATTTCTCAGGATGTTAGAAAGCTACAAAATTATTACAGAGTATACTAATAAAGATATCAAAAATAATTAATGTTTATCTTTCACATAGGATATAATTGTTACCAATACATTAAATATTTGTCAACAATTGAGTGTCTACTAATGGAAACTGTCTCAAAAATTAAGAAAAGGAGGAAGCATCTTTAACATCATCACTGTTGACTGAAATATTTAAATATTCATTTTCATGATGATACATTAAAGCTTAATCATGAAGTTATGACTAGTCAAAGATGGCCATCATTAGTACCACTCATTGTTATTTAAAGAGTTTTTCATCCAATGAAATAAATATTAGAATTATAATAAAACCATTCATAAAGAACTTTATACATGTAAGATCTATAAATACCTAGAAGTTGTTAGAATTAATAAAAGTATTTAGAAATGCTAGTGAATAAATATATCAACATAAATATAAATTTTTCCAAATACTGGCAGTATGTATTTTTTAACTAGAAACCATTTAAAATATGGTTATATTACTAGAAGCCTTACAACAATTCTAAAGAAAATTCTATAAGTCTTTACTGAGAATTGCAAACTTTTACTGAGTAAAGCTTATGGGAACTTGAACCAGTCTGAAGTCATGAATAAGAGAATTTCATAGTGGTATGAAATCATTTCTCAAGAAATTATCTATTAAAAATAAATCAATCAAAATCCCAACAAGTTCTTCTTTTAATGTCTGATGAGCTGAATTTAAAATTTACATAGAAATGCAAATAGCAAAGGATAACTAAGGAAGTATTGAATAATGAAGTAGGACCTGTTATATTATTAGAATCCTAACCTCTTACAGACATCTGAAATTGTGATGTTGACATAAAAAACAAAATGGAACATATGAGGGGGGTGACAGATAATAATGTACTTATAGAAATCCCATACAAAATGGTAAAGTTGAAATCACATAGCAGTATGTAAGATATGTTATTTTTAAATGATCTAGGTCAGTTTGATGTAAAGATAAATTCTCACATAATTTACGATGATAAATTCATCATAAACAAAACAGTTCAAATAAAATAGTAGACTTAATTTAATGTCACCAATGGAACATATACAGGAAGCTTTGTAATATCTCTGTAACACTTCAGTAGTTATATATTTTCATGTAGAAACATAGAATTATCAATTGTTGGAAGAAGAAACTTTGACTGTGCCATCTCTTAGAATTACCATCTAACCCAAGATATCATTATGGACATCAAAATATGTTCCATAAAAGAGGATTAGAAGTTGCAAAGTGATTGTACAGATAAAATATACATAGAAAGTAAAGGGTGGTGTGATGGTTTGTATAGGCTCAACCCAGGGAGTAGCACTATTAGAGGGTGTGACCATGTTGGAGTAGGTATGTCACTGTGGGTATGGGCTATAAGACCTTCACTCCAGCTGCATGGAAGTCAGTCTTTCACTAGCAGCCTTCAGATGAAGATGTAGAGCCCTCAGCTCCTCCTGTACCATGCCTGCCTGGATGCTTCCATGTTCCTGCCTTGATGATAATGGACTGTACTTCTGAACCTGTAAGCCAGCCCCAATTAAATGTTCTTTATAAGACTTGCCTTGGTCATGGTATCTGTTCACAGCAATAAAACCCTAACTAAGACAAATGGAAAGGCACAGCAATAAAAATAGAAGAGATAAGAAAAGAAACAAGGAAGAAAGAAAAGAAAAAATCATTTTTCACAAGGCAAGCTATGCAACTCTGACCTTAAAGAGACTGTCTGCCATTCCTAACCATGAAACAAACCTCACAATTATTAAATACAGATGATGAATTTATAGTCATAGTGACTTATGAATAACACATCAGCCTTGCATAAGACTATTTTGTCTCTTTCCATATTTGAAGTGCTGTCTTTAAAGACTGTACCTGAAATTAATATAAGGTGGCAAATCCACAATCTGGGACACTGTAGCCATAGCCCCTAAGTAAGCTCTAACTAAGGCAGTTGTTGATGAGGAAGGGATCTAGACATGAAGACTGGGAATAGGTCAAGCATCTAGTCAACAGATGTTCATTAGTCCCACTGTTCAGAGGCAACGATCTAGATAGAACTCAAGGAAACTGAACGCCCCCAGACAAAATTTAGCAAGCACTGTTATCTTGATGACTTAGTCTCTAACTAGTGATTTTCCACTAATGGAAATAGGAATCCTAAAGCTCAGGTCCAGGAGATATTCCCAAGAGCATCTTTCCTACAAGATGTTTAATAAATAGCCAGATCATAAAACATTGAAATGAATCCTCTAGAAACATATCTCACTGTTACATCTGCTTCAGCTGTGTCCTAACACAGTTTAAAGGGATGAAGCACAAGCCTCCAATGTCACCTCACCATTCTTTCTATTTGTTAACCTCTAATATGAAAAAAAATTCTCATAAAGAAGGTGCTCTATTGCTTTTCTGGCTAGGGCTTTATTGCTTGTTTGCTGCCGTTGTCTCTGCATTTTCTCATATTATTCTAGTATTATTGTTGATGTAGAAAACTGATCCTTCCTCTCTTAGAAGTTATCCATTGCCTGTAGCTCTTCATCTAGTGGTGAAAGCTTGTGAAATTCCACTTCACAAATTGTAACATCAACTGCTTTGTGATGAAGATCTTGTTTAGACAACATATATTTGAGATTTCATGAATGTGGCTTTTTTGTCTAGTCAGAAGCCATACAAGTCTTTGTCCTCTGGCTCTTACAAACTTTCTACCTCCTCTCCTTAAAAGAATCTAACCCAAAATTATTAGCCCCAAACACATGCACAAATGAGCAACACTAAATAGACAAAGTAGGTTGTATAAATGAAATTCTTTCATCATCAGTATGGCTAAATTTATAATTACATAGGAAGAATATCTCTCACTGTGTCTGTAAGAGCTTTTACAGAATTGATTGACTGCTGAAAGAAAATACTAATCCTGAATATAGGTGGCAGCGTCCCATAAGCAGAATGAATGTACAAAAAAAAAAAAGCAGAAAATAAGTTGAGCACAGTCATTCAACTTTCTCTTCATCTTCAACTACCCAAATGTGAGAAAGTACTAGCTACCACTGAAGCGAGCCATTCCTTTTACATTGTCTTCTTTACCATTATGGATACACCTTCACTATCACAGCTGTGAGCCATTCCTTCTGCATTGCCTTCCTTATGATAATGGATATCCTTTCAAAGTGTGGCCTCAAATAAATACATCCTCCCTAAGTTTCTTCCTGTTGGATATTTGTTCATACTAATAAGAAGGATAATTAAGAGAGAAAAATCAGTACTGATGGCTTTGTTGCTATGATTATCCTTTCCTTTGGGTAACATTCAAAGGAAGTTTCTTGGGAACAGGAATTTTGAATTGCCAGTTAACAGTTAATGAAGCTCAAGAATGCTGCAAGCAGAGTCCAATGGACAATTCCCATTCAGAAGGTCAGAAGGCTGATAGAAAACAGGACAGTTAAAGCATTTTTAGAAGAGAGGAAAAATATTCTATATCCTAGCAACTCATATCTTAGCAACAAGTATTATTGTGTTTTGCTCATTAAAACTTGAGTCGTGATTGATGAAAAAGTTATGGACAATTCCATATTTCAAGATTGCATAGTATTCAGGTCATGGACTAATTATTGCTCACAGATTTTATTTCATACTGATTCATGGTAGTGAAAGGAAGCAACTTATAGGAAAAAGATGAAAAATATGCAGTTTGGTGGGAGGAATAGTGTGAACATACTTAAGGTTGTAAGCAAGTATTGATAAAGTGGATGTAAATTTTAAGAAAAAGATTAGTGTTATTAAGGAGCCACTTAGATTTTCCAAGTAGGATATTAGGGAAAGTTCCTTGAGGAAAAGCTACTACCCAGTGACCCACAGAGTTTTCTAGAATGTAACAATGTAAATTAACTTGAAAAGGGATAGTCAATACATGGACCCCTAGGTAAATATTTTACTAGTTGAAAGAAGAAATTCAGAGATTGGTGCAGCTGTGATCCAGTAGGAGTATCTATTCAAGACTTAGACAAGACAGACTCCAAAGATAATGAAATAAGTTGTAGTAGAAAATCCAAAAATATGAAGCATATTATATTTGATCCTCATAGTTTACTCTGTATTGTTTTTGCTCTTTTATTATCTATAGCTATTCATTATTTAGCACTTGACAAATCAGTTTAAAATGTATTATTTACCTGCTTTGGTTTCATACTGTTACTGTTTCAATGAAAGCAGTCTTGTGGTAGTTTGAATATGCTTGGCCCAGAAGAGTGGCACTATTTCAAGTTGCTGCCTTGTTGAAGTAGGTGTAGCCTTGCTGGAGAAAGTATATCACTGTGAGAGTGGACTTTGAGACCATCCTACTAACCACATGGGAGCAGTCCTCTCCTGTCTGCCTTTGTATCAAGATGTAGAACTTTCAGTTCCTCTAACACCATGTCTGCCTGGACATTGTTGTGCTTCCACCTTGATGATAATAGACTGAATCTCTGAACCTGTATGCCAGCCCCAATTAAATGTCCTTATAAGACTTGCCTTGATCATGGTGTCTGTTCACAGCAATGAAAACCTTAACTAAGACAATTCTCTTCTCTGAGAAAGACTAGAGTTTGATCTCTTAAAATGAAGGCTGCTAACTACAAATCACATATTCTTAAAATTTTAAAAAGAAAAAAAATGGCTTCACAAGCAATTTGAAAATTGCAAAAAAAAAAAGTATATAACAATTGGTGAAAATGACTCCAGTGGTTCATAACTTCTAAATAACTAAATATTTAAAAAGTGGGGTAGGGTGGGGACATACTCTTAGAGACTGGGGAAGAGGAATGGGATGAGGAACTGTCAGAGGGTAGACTGGGAGGAGGGTAATGACTGGACTGCAAAATAATATTAAAGATAATTAAAAATAAATAAAAATAAAATAAAAATTTAAAAATTAAAAATGACTATCATGGCAAATGATTCTGCTTACGTTTAAATTATATATGTAGATTAAAAAGACTCCGTTCAGTTCAGTCAGTGAATGCTCTGAGCCTAATATACCATCCAGTGCATTTCATAAAATGTCAAATAGGTATACTTTGAAACTTTAGCTAGGATACAGGAAATAATGGGTATGAATTAGTGGACCAATAACAGGTATGAGGGGGTGATATTAAAAAAAAAACTGGGAAAGAAATGGGAAGAATGAAGGTTACTCAGTGGAAAATAAAATGGTAATTATTATTCTAGGTTTTCTCATAGGAATTTGAACAAGGCAATGATGATGAAAACAACATAAACCTATCTACTATTCAAGTTTGAGGCACATGTGGCTGTACAGTCTGAGTCCAAGTGTAAAAAGAAAATAATACAGCTAGAAATTAATCAAAGCAGAGAAATATCACTTTCATTATAGGTAACCTGATGCCAGATGCAAAGTGTTGAACACCATCTTCTGGTTTTAATTAGTTCTACATGAGTTAATGAGTGAGCCTGACAGTGGTGGTGCACACCTTTAATCTCAGCACTTGGGAGGCAGAGGCAGGTGGATTTCTGAGTTCGAGGCCAGCCTGGTCTACAGAGTGAGTTCCAGGACAGCCAGGGCTATTAAAAAAAAGAGTTAATAAGTAAAAGAAAAAAGGAAAAAGTTAGTAGTGAAAATAAAGGAAAGCTAACATTTTAAGACAGAACTCCATAAGACTTCACTGTAATGGATCAAAAAGCAACTATTTTAGACTTGAGAACGAAAGCATTACAATTATTTTCCTCTAGGTTTAACAAATTACTTAAGTTAAAAAATAAGTGTGTATAGAGAGTATTTAATGATGTGAAGGAAGAAATATATTTAAGAGAATCAAGCAAAAGCTAGGCCAGATATTCTGCTCATTTTAAAGAAGAATTTGGACTTATTAAGTAAGCTGATCCTATTTCTAATTATCTCCTTTCCTCAATCTAGCTAAGCAATACTCTTACATACTCATAGTTACATTCTAGTTGAATACCGTTGTTCATTTAGACAATAGTTAGAGAAATATAACCAAGTTCAGGTAAATTTATCTAAGAAAATTTGTGAACTAATAAAAAAAAAATAATGCCAGGATCTACTCATATTTAACCTCCTATCTGGATGTACCTGTGTTTCTCCATTTCTTTTATAAGTGTAGCTCAGGGAAATCCTTACTCAAAGATATTGTATAACCTTCTCCTATAAATCCTAGATGACCGTGTAAGTAGGAAAATGTTCCCATGGAAAATTAAAGCTACTTCTTATTTTGAAGCTTTGAGTAATGCAGGTCAGAAGACATAGGTCAGTTAAGGAGAACAGATGCTGAGAATTTTCAGAGAACATAAACTGTTTTCTGAATAATTTATTTTACTGAAATCATGCAGTGACCTTTATGCTGCAAAATATAGATCATATGACCAAAGTGTATTGTCCCTGGGTTCTTCTTAAATGTAGGAAATTCCAACTTGTGTAATACAAACTGAGAAAATAAATACCAAATTTCCAAGAAGAAAAAAGAATAATGTTGCTAAGGCTAAGAAATACTGAAAAAGTGTATTCTCCAAACATTTTTTGAGATTGTGAAACCAGTCAGCCCATGCTATTCTATTATCTCAATTACTTTCTACTGAGGGTCAGAACCTTTGAATGAACTAGTCTTACAACAGCAAGAATCTATCCTCTGCCTTAAATGAGACTGCTATTTGTGGGAGAAATAGCACTGTTCAATAAAGCTGTTGTATTTTCACTTTTTACAAAGTGTATAAACACAGAACAATAAATCCAAAAAATAGCGTGCAGGGGCTCTATATTCATTCTCTTGAAATAATTTCCATGTCAAATTTGCTCTGTTTTAAAGTTAAAAGATTTTCTTCCTAGATCTCATTCCAGAAAATTCCAAACAGTGTAAAATCAAACTTACTTTCACTGAATCCCTGATATTATCACTTAAGTCAAGTTGAAATTGCAGCCAAAAGCTTCATTAGTGTTACCAACCTCACCATTCCCAATTCATTTACTGCCTTTGACAGGAACCTGGTATGGCTGTCCTCTGAGAGGCTCTGTCAGTGCCTGACAAAGACAAAAGCAGATACAACCAACCATTGGACTGAGCCCAGGGATGCCAATGGAAGAGTTAGAGGAAGGGCTGAAGGACCTGAAGGGGGTTGCAACCCTATAAGCAGAACAATATCAACGAACAGGACCCCCCAGATCTCTCAGGGACTAAACCACCAACCAAAGAGCATACATAGTAGGATCCATGGCTCTAGCTACATATGGGAGGGGAGAACCTTGGTCCTGTGGAGGCTTGAAGTCCCAGAGAAGAGGAATGCTAGAGGGGTGAGGTGGGAGTGTGTAGGTAGGTGGGGGAGCACCCTCTTAGAGGCAG